>PVHX01007860.1:0-87921 GCA_004024805.1 Geosciurus inauris | reverse complement strand
GGGAATGGGGAACATCGGAGAAATGGAGGAACTCTGGACATGGCAGGGGGGAGGGAGGAGGGAAAGGGGAATGGGTACAGTAAAGATGGTTGATTGAGATCGTCATCACTACCCTTGGTGCATGTATGAAGACACAAATGGTGTGACTTTATCTGGTTTGCAACCAGAGAATTGGAAAACCAGAGCTCTATATATGTACTATGACTTCAAATGCAACTAAATAAACTAATAAAAAAAAAAGAAAAAAAAAAAAAAGAATGATTCATTAGATCCTCTGAAGCCTTTGTAATTTTGTTTTGTTTTTGTTCAAGGCCATAGGCCATGTGCAAGGAGATGATCCTGGTGGAGGGGAGAGCTTTCATTCTATGCAATTTTAAGCTGAAGAATTACCCATTAAATGCATCTATCACCTCTTATATCTAGGGAGAGGTTCAGCACACACTTGTAACATGTAGTTTTGTTCTGGGAAGAACACTTGAGCTGTCCCTATGCTGTAGATATGGCAATTCTCAGCATTCGATTCTGAGAGGAAAACAAGACAGGATATGTTTTGGCTTAGCAGGGCCTTTGATACAGATAGTGTTGTTAAAAATGTTGCATTTTGACTAATATCCTTTTTCTGAATCTATGAATTTCTATGAAAGGCAGTAGAAAATGTAGTAGTTTTAAATACAGAGTGCATCAAATTGCAGTGTATTAATGACCCTGATATTTAATACTCAAACAACTCTAGGAACTATCTCATCTCACTCCATGTTATTGGTCAGGAAACTGAGACACAGAAAGCTAGCATAAGTTGGCCAAGCAGTAGACCCCTAGTAATTGTTAGAGCCTGTATTCTAATCCAGGAATTCTTAAACAGGGCCTCGTATTGCCTCGTAGTAAATCTGCTTAAATGGACTCTCTTGTTTCTTAATGATGAAGACACCTTAGGTCCAGATGGTTGCCAGTAGGAGAGAGCAGCTCCTTGATGAATAAAGAATGAATTTCCTGAGCGACAGCACTTATGTTGTGCTTCTGTAATGCTGGCAGCAAAAAGAGGCAATGCTTTTATTTTTTTCATGTTTTAATTGAGAAAAAAAAAGGTCACACTTATTCAAGAAAACAAGTTTGGTGAATATCAACTCACGGCCAGATTTCTCCTCTGTGCTTCTCCCTTCCACCTGCCTCACGGGACTATTATGAGCCAATTCCAGACTCCTCTGTTATGCTTGTAAATATATTTCACAAGTTACTGTCACAATTACCTTCCAAAAGGTGGTGCTGTCCACCTGGCCTACACCGTCACTATCGTCTTCTTGTCCTGTGTACGTTGATGAATGAGTTGGCCATGTTGGAGAGACCTGTATAGCAAGGAACCCAATGTCACCTCCAGCCTATGGCCAAGAAGGAACTACAGACCTCAGTCCTGCAAATTTCAGAGAGCCCAGTCTTCCTGGTATCCACGTGAGCTTGATACCAGTGTTTGCCCAAGTAGGCCTTAGGTGACCATAGTCTAGCCCACTCGGTGATTGCAGCTTGTGAGAGATCCTGGAGTAGAGGACTGAGATAAACCAGGCCCAAATTCCTGACCATAGCAACTGTGGGATAATAAAAGCCTTGCCTTAAGCCATTAAGTTTTGTGTGATTTGCTACTCAAGAAGGAGTTTTGATTTTAATAAAGTTATCATTGTAGCTTTTGCTTTCTCTGCCTTGTGCTAAATATCTTTGCTTATGCACAGGTCATAAAGATATTCTCTTTGTTTTTCAGTAAGAGTTTTATATAGAGATGTAATCTAAACAATCAGGCCTATGATCTGTCTTAAATTAATTCTTGTATAAGGTATAGTCAATATTAATTTTTATCCTATTAAAAATCAGTTGTCCTGGTACTATTTGTTAAGTAAGGCTTTATTTTACTTTAAATTATATTGGTGGCTTTCAAAAGTCATTTGATTATTTCATTATGCATCTATTTCTGGATGCATTTTTTATTGGTACACTAATTATACAGAACAGTAGGATTCATATGTCATATTCATATACATAAGGTACTTAGATCAATCTCATTCCCCAAGACCTTCCTTTACCCTCTCCTCCACCCTCCAGATCTGCTTATTCTACTCTACTGATCTCCCTTCTGTTATTGTTATTTGATTAGTATGTCATATAGTATAATTAATTAGTATCAGTAATAATGAATCAATACTACTAATAATTAGTATTTTACATATATGTTCATATATAGACATAGCATGGTTTTCATAGATTTCATTCCCTCTCCTCCTGTTTTGATCCCCTTTCTCTACTCTATTAGTCTCCCTTCTATTTCCTTTTTTCTATTTCTTCTCTCTCTCCGGCTTCCACTTAGGAAAGAAAATATCTGACCCTTGAATTTCTATGCCTGGCTTATTTCACTTAACCTGACATTCTCAAGTGCTATTTATTTTCCCACAAATGAATTAATTTCATTCTTCTTTATGACTGAGTAAAACTCCATTGTGTATATAAACTACATTTTCTTTATCCATTTATCTGTTGATGGCATCTGGGCTGGTTCTATAAACTGGCTATTGTGAGTTATGCTGCTATAAATATTGGTATGAATGTATCATTAAGTATTCTGATTTTACATCTTTTGGACAATTACCAAGCTATGTGATAGCTGGGTTATATGGTGGCCCTCTTCCTAATTGTTTGAGAAATCTCCTTTCTGACCTCTGTCGTATCATACTAATTTACAATCCCATCAACAATGTATAAGTGTGCATTTTCCCCAGATCCTTACCAGTGATTATTATCATTTGTATTATTCATGATTGCCATTCTCACTGAAGTGAGATAAAATTCCAATGTAGTTTTGATTTACATCTCCCTCATTGCTAAGCATGTTAAACTTTTTCATGTATTCATCAACTATGTGTATTTTTTCTTTTGAAAGTTGTCTATTTAGATGTTTTTCCCACTTATTGATTGATTATTATTATTTTTTGAATGTTAAGTTTGTTGAGTTCTTTATATATTCTGGATATTAATCCCCTGTCAGAAGAGTAGCTAGCAAAGATTTCTCTCCCATTCTGTAGGCTCTCTATTCATGTGTTCAATGATTTCCTTTGCTGTGCGACAGAAATTTTAATTTGATGCCATTCCGCTTATTGATTCTTCTTTTTAGTTCTTGAACTTTAAGAGTCAATGTTTGGAGAGTTTCCTATATGTTTCCCTCAGGTAGTTATGGTGCTTTTTGATCTGCTTCCCAGGTCTTTGACCACTTTGAGTTGATTTTTGTGCAGGGTGAGAGACAGGGCTCTAGTCGCATTCTTCTGCATGTGGATATCCAGTTTTGCTGGCATCATTTGTTAAAAAGGTTTTCTTCAATGTGTGTTTTTGGCACCCTTTTTAAGGATCAAATGATTATATCTATGTGAATTTGTCTCTATTCCATTGGTCTTCATGTACATTTTGATGCTGTGTGTTGATCTTGTATCCTGGCTGGTTTTGTTATGATAGCTCTGTAGAATAATTCGAGATCAGGTATTGTGATGAGAATTTCCTTTCCTGCTCAGGACTGCTTTGGCTATTCTGGGTCTCTTGTTCTTCTAGTTGAAGTTTAAGACTTTTTTTTCCTAGTTCTTTGAAGTATGCCATGGGTCTTTTGATGGGGAAAGCATTGAATCTGTTTGCTTTTGATAATATGCCCATTTTAACAATATTAGTTTTACCTATGCAAGAACATGGGAGTTTTTTTTCCCTTTTTGAAGTTCTCCTCACTTTCTTTCTTGTGTGGTCTATGGTTTTCATAGTGGAGGTCTTTTGCCTCCATAGTTAGATTTATTCTTGTTTTAGACAGTTTTAGTGACACTGTGATCAAAATACCTGACAAGGACAACCTAAAGGAGGAAAAGATTATTTGGGGCCTATGGTTTCAGAGGTCTCAGTCCATAGATGGTTAACTCCATTGCTCTTGGTCAAAGTTGAGACAGCACATCAAAGGGGAAGGGTGGAAGAAAACTTCTCAGCTATGACAGGGTCAGGAAGGAGCAGGGGGCGGGGGAGAGAGAGAGAGATTGAGAGAAAGGGGCCACAGAGTATATGCATCATTCCAGGGCAGGCCTCCAGGAACCCACCTCCTCCAGTTATGCCTTACCTGCTTACAGTTACTATTCAGCCAGTCCATTCAAAATAGGATGGACCAATTAGGTTATAGCTAGATCCAATAATCTACTTATTTCACCTTGAAATATTTCTGCATTAACAGAAATATTTAGGAGTATAATTCATATCCAAAACATAATAATTCCCAACTATTTGTTTTCTGAGGCTATTGTAATTGGAATAGTTATCTTTATTTATTTCTCTGCACATTCATTATTCATTGGAATATAGGAAGACCATTAATTTTTCTGTGTTGATCTTGTATTCTGAAACTTTGTTCAATTTGTTGATCAGCTCTAGATGTCTTGTTTTTTATCCCCTGTGTGTCTTCTAAGCATAGGACCATGTCATCAGCAAACAAATAATTGAAATTATTCTTTTCCTATTTGTATCTTTTAATTTTTTTTTTCTTTCCTGATTGCTCTGGCTAGAGTTTCAAGAACAATATTGAATAGGAGTGGATATCCTTGTTTTATTCCTGATTTTAGAAGAAATTATTTCAGTTTTATCCCATTTGGTATGATGTTGGCTTTTTTTTTTCATATTTAACCTTTATGATGTTGAAGTAATTTGCTTCTATACCTAATTTCTGGAGTGTTTTTAATATGAATGGATGCTTGATTTTGTAGAAGGCTTTTTCATCTATTGAGATGATCATGTGATTTTTGTCCTTGATCCTATGTAAATGATGAATTACATTTATTGATTTATGTATATTGAACCAAATTTGCATCACTGGGATGAATCCAATACTTCTGGTATACAATGTTCTTAATGTGTTTTTGAATGTGGTTTGCTAATATTTTATTAAGGATTTTTAAATTTCATTGATTTTGGCTCTGATTTTAATTATTTTCTGTGTTACATTGGTTTCAGAATAGCTTTCTCCTACTCCTACTATAGCATTAGATTGTTTATTTAGAATATTTGTTTTTTTTAAAATATAGGCACTTAATGCTATAAACTTTCCTCTTAGAACTGCGATTATACTGTTCCACAGATTTTGATATGTTTTATCACTATTCTCATTTAAGTCTAGAAATTTAAAAATCTCTCCTTTCATTTCTTCTGTGATCCACTCACTGTTTAAAAGAATATTGTTCAATTTACATTTATTTATGTGTTTTCTATAACTTTTCTTGCTGTGGATTTCTAATTTAATTTCATTATGATCTCCTAAAATGCACAAGATTATATCAATTTTTTTTTAATTTGCTAAGACTTGCTTTGTGACGTAAAATATGGTCTATTTTGGAAAAGGTTCCATGGGCTGCTGAGAATAAAGTGAATACAGATGTTGTTGGATGAAATATTGTATTAATGTCTCTTGAGTCCATTTGATTTATAGTATTATTTAGATCAGAAAAATATTTATTAATTTTATATCTGGATGACCTGTTGGTGAGAGAGGTACATTGAAATCACTCAGTATTATTGTTTTGGAGTCTATCTGGAAATTAATATCAAGAAATGTCTCTTTTATGAATTTGGGGCATAAATATTTACTATCATTGTGTCTCCTTCTGGGATTGTTCCCTTTAACAGTATGTTGTAAACTTCTTTGTCAATTCTGACTAATTTTTGCATGAAATCTGCTTTGTTGAAAATGAGGATAGCTACTTGTGCTTGTTTTTGGATTCCATTTGCATAAAATAACTTTTCCCATCCTTTTACTTTCAGCCTATGGATATCTTTGCCTAAAAAATGAGTCCTTTGCATGGAGTATAAAACTGAGTCTTTTTTTTTTTTAATCCATTCTGCCAATCTATGTCTCTTCATTGAAGAGTTGAGACCATTTACTTTCAGAGTTGTTATAGGAAGATGTTTATTATTTTCTGCCATTATTGGTTTATTTCATATATTTAATTCAATCTTAATTTTCATGTACTTAATTGTTCTTGTAGATAATTTTATCTAATTGAGAATTCTGGTTGTTTTTGAGTTCTGTGTGTAATATTTCTTTATGTATGTTATGTAGTTCTGGCTTAGTGGTCATGAATTCTTTTAGTTTATCCTTATTCTTTTAGTTTATCCTTATCTGGAAGATTTCATTTCTTATTTGATTCTGAATGATAGCTTTGCTGGATAGAGCAATCTTGTTTCGCAGTTGTTTTCTTTCAAAGTTTGGATTTTTTCATTCCAAGCCCTCCTGGACTTTACAGTCTGAGCTGAGATATCAGAAATGAGCTTTTCCTAAATATGACTTAGGAAATCACATTTTCTCTTGCAACTTTTAATATTCTATATTTATTCTCTATGTTAGGTATTTTGATTATTATGCATCTTGGAGAGGTTCTTTGTATATCTTATCTATTTGGGGTTCTATAAGCATCCTTATGTTACTGTCCATCTCATTTCTAAGGTTTAGAAATTTATCTGTTATTATTTCACTGAAAATGTTCTTAATGTCATTAATCTATATCTCCATGGTCACTCCTATCCCAATAACTCTTAAATTTAGTCTCTTCATGTTGTCCATGAGGTTTTGTATATTCTGATCATGGTCTTTTATTTATTTATTTTTATGTATTGCACATTGAGTATTCAAGTTAATATATCCTCTCTTCGAGTCTGGAAGTTCTGTTTTCTATGTAATCTAACCTTTTGGTCATATTTTCAAGTGAACTTTTTGATTCATTGTGTATTCATTACCAGGAATTTTGATTGGTTTCTTTTCAGAATTTCTATCTCTTTATTTGTATGGTCATTCAACTCCTGTTTTTGCTGTCTTCATTCCTTAGATGTTCTATTCATTCATTAAACATTGCAATACCTTTTTTAAGGGTGGGTACTGGGGACCTGAACTCAGGAGCACTCAACCACTGAGCCATATCACCAGCCCTATTTTGTATTGTATTTAGAGACAGAGTCTCTCTGAGTTGCTTAGTGCCTTGCTGTAGCTGAGGCTGGCTTTGAACTTATGATCTTCCTATCTCAGCCTCCCAAGCTGTTGGGATTAAAAGTGTGCACCACCACACCTGGCAAACATTTTAATACTTTCTATAGTCTTTCTCTGGAATTTCACTCCCTTCCATGTCTATATGTTCCTTTGTTGGGTGATTGTGAATTTGGGGTGGAGACTTGTTTGCCTGTCCCCTTTTGTTTTCAAAGGTCTTGGTATCTGTTGAAATGGAGTCCTCTTCCTTTTTTTATGAGCAGGTCCTTTGGAGTGTAGTTATTTCTTTTGTAATAAGTCCTGTGTTGGTGGTATATTTTTGCTTCCTCATGCAGGCTCAGCAAAATCCAAATATTAATTTTAACTGCCAATGACTCTTAGTTTGCCACTGTAGAACTTACAATTTGTTTCAGTCTTGGAGAGCTGCTGCAACATATGGTTTCCTTTAAGTCACTGTGTTGGGACCTCTCTCAATTTCTGTTATAGGAGTATATATCCAAGAGTGGAACCCAAGGACCTCTCTAACCATTCCTACTTGTGTCATGGTCATTGTTTTTTGGTTTTTCTCCCTCGTATTCTAGGTGTTAAAGTAGTATTGAAGCTTGAAGAGAGTTAGGTTGAGTGTGCAGTCAGGTATGCTGTCACTTGGCAGGGTTGTGGGTGTAACTTAGCAACAGAGTGTGTATCATATGAATTTATAGTGTCCCATTCAGTTCCAAACCTCTCTCAGAAAAAGGGGAATCAAGCAAGAGCAACAATTGTAGCAATCAGGAAAAAAAAAGGACAGAAAAAAAAAAGAATTGACAACTGGAGTTTTGTCTGGACAGACTGAATAGATAGATGCACTTGCAGAGCAGGACTGATGCAGAGTTGTAAATTGGAAGTTCTAGTGGCTAGTATTTAGTTCTGATCATCCTTTAAAACTTTGTTGGGTGGTATGTGCCTCGGAAAGATTAGATCCACACCTCTTACTGCTGGGCAAGTGCTGATTTCTGTTGGACATTTGGATCTCAGGGACCTCCTGAGAACTGAACTCATATAGTTGGGTAACTATCTCTCTGCAGGTCTCACATACCACTGCCTTCAAATGTGGTCTTCCTAGGATCAGACTCTCAGTGCAAATGTACCTGCCTGTCCAGCTTCTGGACTGTCCCCATCTGGCCCCATGATTTGCCAGACCCAAAGGGAAAGTGGGCCCTTCATATTCCCAGTGAAAATACCCCTGGGAATAATCCTTCCTGTGCCTGTTTCAGTCATACCCCACTGGGCACACTCTAGATTGCATGGTAGGCACTTGCTGGGATGCTTTTTATACTCTATTGGGTTCCCAGATCAGAAAGCTTCCTCATGTCCACATCACCATGGCTTCTCATCTCAGCTCTCCACTTGTCAACCAAGGAACACAGCAGTTTTCAAACACCAGCTTGCTGTGCTGCCTCTGGTTCAGTTCAGATCTGATCGCCTTTCTGTTCCACAGATTGTCCCCTACCAAATGTTTTCTTGCATTGGTTCTTCTCTTCGCCTGAGTCACTCCTCCCCTCTACAATGAACTGGCACCACCAGTGTGGCTGGTGAGGCTCGTGTGTCTTGTCCTATGTTCAAAGGTACCAAATTTCCCTGTCTTTGATTCTGTTACTGACTGATACTGAATTTTAGCAAATTCCCTGTGTCACCCACCTCCTGAGAAGCAATACTTATGCTGCCTGGATCCCAGAGCCACAGAGCAACTGAAAAAAAAAACACACACACTTGCTCTAATCTGCTATCTTTCCTTCCTGGACACAATTTTTAATTTATTAATTTACTTATGTATGCTTATGTCAATAACATTTGTATTACTATAGCTTGAATTTAAGTGATGTTAAATTTCTTGTGTTTTTTTCTGCTTTTTAAAAAAACATTTTGGCAATTTGAGACATTTTTATTTCCTAATAATTTTACAGGTAAATCAAATAAGCCTGTCAGTTTTAAAAACTAGTTACCAATATGATTAGAATCTAACTGGATATAATCACAATTTGAAGAGAATCACCATCTTAACAATATTTTTCTGCATTTTTGGGGGGGACATGGGTATTTGTTTTTATTTATTTGATTTAAATGACTCAGACTAAAATGTTTTTATTTGGGCATTAGTATATGTTAGACTACTAAAGAAACATTTTCATTGTTTTTCAAAGTGTTTGAACCATTTTTCATTTCCACCAAAAATGTATGATGATTTGAAGTGCTACAATTATAATACTTATAACAAACGACCATCCTAATTGTAGAACTCTAACGAGCTTACAATATTATACAATACAGTTATGAGGTTTTTAAAAAATTTTTATTTTATCTTGGTAATTTGTGTTCTTAAGGACTGAGTGCATTTCAATTAATTTATGTAATAAATTTAAATAAAAATCTTAACATTCCCTCAGCATCCTGTTAGTGTTTGTAGGATTTACAGTGTTCCTTTCTCAGCATTTTAGTTGGTGATTTGTATCAGTCAGCTTCTAATTACTGCTAAAAAAAATGCCTGAGATTATCAACTTAATATGAGGAACGGCTTATCTTGGTTCACATTTTTTGAGTTGTAGTCCATAACTGGTTAATCTTATTGCTTTGGCACTGTAATAGAACATCATGGCAGAAACTTGTAGCAAAGGAAAACTGAGCAATTTTCCTCTTGGCAAGCCAGGGAGCAAAATAGAGACGGGGAGCAAGGGGCCAGGTGGTCTCAATAGCCCCTTCAAGGAAACATCCCCGATGAGCTGAAGACCTCCCTGTCTTCAGAAATATGATTTGCAAATATTTTTTCCCATTTGTCCAGATTTACATGTGTCTTTTCACTATCATTGTGGTGATTTATTTCTTTTATTTTCAGTGCTGGGGGTTGCACATGCTAGACAGGTGCTCTACCACTGAGACACACTGCCAGCCCACACGATGACCTTTAAAGAACAACAGATTTTATTTTTGATAGTCCAATTAATCCATACTTTTCTTTTGTCACTTTTGCTTTTGGTGCTATATCTAAGGAACCTTTGCCTAACCCAAGCTATGAAGACTTTCTCCTGTTTTATTTGAAGAATTCTAAAATTTTATCCCTTACATTTAGGTTAACAACCTGTACTGAGTTACTTTTGTATATGGCTCAAGGATAGGAGCCCCATGGCACTAACTTGTATGTGGATATCTAGTAGCCTCAACAACATTTTAAATTGTTAAAATTATTTAATTGGTAACTAAAAATTATATCCAAAGTGTGCAATGTGAATATCTGACACATATACACATTGTATACTGAAAACCACAGACAAACTAGTACCTCCATCACCACCCCTAGTGAATATTGTGTGGGGTGGGCAGTGAGGACCCTTACAACCTGCTCTCTCATCACATTTGAAGCTAACAACATGGTATGATTAATTGTGGTTGCCATGATATATATTAGATCCCTAGAAAATTTTTTAATTTGTAACTGAAAGTCTATCCTTTGACCAACATCTTGCATTCCTCCACTCCTTAGCTCCCCGCCACCACCATTCTGCTATCGGCTTTTAAGTGTCTGAATTTTAGATTTCACACATAAATGAGACAATACAGTGTTGGTCTTTCTGTGCTGGCTTAGTTCTCTTAGCATTATGAGCTCCAGATTCATCTATGCTGTCATAAATGGCAGGATTTCCTAATTTATATAGCCAGATAACATTATTTTTTTCAGTGATCAACAAACATTTGCATTTGTATTTATTTTTGCATTTTATTTGCTCTTTTTAGATGTACATGACTGTAGAGCGTATTCTGACATATTATAAATACATGGAGTATAACAATTTAATTGGATTCCATTCTTGTGGTTGTTCATGACGTGGAGTTTCACTGGTGGTGTTTTGCAGACATCATATTGTTTTGATTTCTGTAACTTCATAATGTACTATAGCTTTGTAACAGTTTGAAATCAGGGAATATGATATCTCAAGCATCGTTCTTCTTTCTCAAGACTGTTTTGGCCATTTGGCATCTGACATGTTTTTTTTCAAAAGAGAATATTCTTTCCATATTTAATTTCTTGGCATCTTTATTGAAAATCAATCACAAACAGTTAACTGGGAAAGATTAAGGGCACACCCACATAGATACACAATAACACAACATAAAAGGAAGAAAACAAAGAGAGACAAGGAAGAATAAGAGCAAAAATAATTCAAGTACTAATTGATACATTTTTACAGCTGATTACTTAGAATGGGGGACTACAGAAATCCAATGACATAATAAAAATTCTATACAAAAATATCAAATATTTTAGATTTACTGAATTTTCTATTTATACTTTAATCATGTTAGTTTCTGGAAATGATTATTGACTGCAAAATAGTCAAGAATAATGCAGGCCAATAACATGCTCATGCACACAGAATATCTGAATTCAAATAGTCTTTGGTGCTTCCTAACAGCATGATTTCAGACTAATTAGTTAAGCTTAGTTAACCTCAATTTTTAAAAAATCTTTTAAATGAAGATCATATCATCATTAATAGACTAGAGTGAAAGACACAAAAAGAGTTAGAATATTGTTATGTACACAGTAGACAGTTTACTAAGTAGCATACCTTTAAAGAGTGCTGCAATTAAACTATTAAAGAGGACCTTTCAGAGTGACTAGAATGGCCACCTAGGACTGCTGCCCCTCAGATCATTAGATCTGTCCTTCTAAAGGGACAAAGCATAGGGTTTACAAAGGCCAAATGTTCTCTCTGGTAGGCAGATGCTAACTCACAATCAGGGGAAGGGTAGGGAAGAATAGAAGTGCTTTGGATTAGATAAAGAGAAATAAAAGGGAAGGGAGGGGGATGGATATAGGAAAGACAGTAGAATGAATTGGACGTTACTGTCCTATGTGTGTATGTGAGTACAAAAGCCATGTCATTCTACATCAGGTACAACCAGATGAATAAGAAGTTATACTCCATGTATGTATAATGTGTCAAAATACATTCTACTCTCATGTATAACCAATGAGAACAAATAGAAAAAAATTTAAAAGAGTATGGTTGAAGAAGAGAACTTGGGGGAGTTTTACATAACCACGGAGCAGGTAGTGTGAGAGAAATGGCTTATGAAATTCATAGTCCTCTTTAGGAAAGGTATCCAGTGCATTGCTTTCAGTCCTAGGGTGGAATGGAGAATGGGGAGCAGTGGGTGCTGGGACAGAAGACCAGGCAGAGAGGGGAGGAGGTACTCCATGATTTCCCCAACATTCTATAGAAGTGGGGTCTTCTAGTCAGCATTCTTGCTGCTGTGACTTGAAGACTTGACAATAATTTTATAGGAAGAAAGGTTTATTTGGTGCTCCTGGTCTCAGAGGTCTCCGTTCATAAACAGCTGACTCCATTCCTTGGGGCCTGAAGTGAGGAGAACCTCAAAGCAAACAATACTGTTGCAGAGGAAAGCGGCTCAGGACATGGAACCAGAGAGAGCAGAGAGCACTCTGTTCAACAGGAACAAACTATGTACTGCAAAGGCACACTCCTGGGGACTCCCCAGCCGCACCCCACCTCCTCCAGCCACTCAGTTAATCCCCATCAGCAGGTCAAAGTACTGAGATGGTCAATACTCCCATAACCCAACCATTTCACCTCCAAACTTTCCTGCACTCTTTCACACATGAGCATTTGGGGGACACCTCCCATCCAAACCATAACCTATGAGATATGAATCTCATGGGTAGCTGCAAGTGTGTAGGAGAATAAGTAATCAGTGCTGTAGGCTGGCAGAGGCCACAGAGCATTGAGCAGAGCAGGACACTCATCTAGGAGGTGGTGGGTGACCTGAGCATTGAAATCAACCAGAACGCAAAGTCAAATCTCATAGGAGACCACCAACCTTCCACTGGCATCATGTTCTATTGGGACTCTACTCACCCACACCGAGTCTAACAAAGGCAAATTGCGTCAGCCCTGAAGAGCAAAACAGGCCAGCCGCCTGATGTTAGGAATCACCTTTTTCTTTCTGCCTTCTTCACGACACATACACCAGTGCAGCATGTCCAGGAAAAAGGAAATCAGATGCAAAAGAAGAGAACATACCCACCGCTGGACACCAGGTCCACAGACTAGCCTGATGTGTGACAGGAGGATGCAATTTGAATCACACATGAGACCAAGTGACCAGAAAATGATCAAGTCAGACACTCTGACAGCTACCCACACGTAGCAGCAGCGAGAGTTCCCAAGAGCACAGCCAGAGGTGGGTAATGGACTAGTAAAAATTTATCATCATAGACTCTGGACATCAAATGCCACCTTCAAGCTTAATAAGTAACTTTTCCTATATTTTTTGAGAAATTAAGGGAAAACAAAAACCAGTAACTTACTTCATAGGACGTTTTTCAAGGACTGGACAAAGGGGAGGGGAGCAGGAATAGGAGACACAGTGAAATGAATCTGACATAAATTTCCTATGTATATACATGAATATACCACAGCAAATCTCCACATAATGTATGACCACAAGACCGGGATCCTAAGTAGAATAAGGTACACTCCATGTTTGTATCAATATGTCAAAATATACTCTACTGTCATATCACTAAAATGAACAAGTAAAAAAAGAAAAATAATGAAGTCTCAGAATAGTGAGCTAGCATAGGAAAGTGGTTCAATAATACTCATTTGTCAGAATTATTTTTTCATCTTTATACCTTAATGAATTGAGGTTATTCAATAGCCTATTCCATCTGTCTATCATCTATCATCTATTATTTATCTGCCATCTATTCATTTGCCCACATATATTCTTTTTCTGTTTCGCTTCTATTCTTATTCCTCATTTTCTGAATTCAGAAGCACTAAAATAATATCTGTTCTTTTTCCCTAGTGTTAAAAAATCTGTCACAAGTTCTAAGAACAAAATTGGACAAAAATGTGAAAACTCATTGGAAAAGTTAGCACCGTATTCTAATGGAAAGCATTATTTGTTTTGTGTGTGTGTGTGTGTGTGTTTAATTCAGATTCTTACCTGTACCTCCCATAAAGAAAGCTCTTTGTCCTGCTTTGGGATTTCCAGTGTTCAAAATGAAGATTGAGATTTTGAGATGTCATTCTTGTTTTTCTAGTGTCACTGTCAAAATTCTTAGACCTGATTGATTTCTTCAAGTGTTGTATTAACTAGTTCTCCTAAGATCAATAGCTTGCCTAATTTTTAACCACAAAGAAAGTGGTGCAATTGATGTTCTCATTGGGACATTGTTCCCCACTCATTTCTGGCCATGAACCCTTGCATAACCACAGGGACTTGCCACCAGGCTGTCATGAGTGCACCCTGTCACACAGATTCTCAGTTTCTTTTGCTGTGCTCTTAGAACCAACCTGTGGTGAGTTTCACAAATGTCCCCACATGTCAGGTCTAATGACTTCAGTTCTTTGGTAATGCCCTGCTGAACCATCCCAGTGAGCAAAAGAAAAATTGTACACTTACATGCACGGCTTTATTTATGCTGTCCTCGTTGTGATGGCATTTGTATGGGCTGACTTTTCCATCAATTTAAAAATATTGCATTAAAATAATTTTAATTTTGATCACTGACTTTCGGGTGGTAGGCGCCTCCTGAAATTTTGATCCAAGATAAGAGCCATATTCCTTTTACCTTACTTACCAAGACTCAAGTCAGAGGTTCATCGTTTTGCAAAACTAGAAGGCTCCTTGCATTTCATCCAGAACCATCTCCATCTGCCAGGAGACCAGTGCATCTGCCTCCCAGCCTCACTCCTGTGGACCACGCGAGGTGAAGCTTGTGGTTCACTCTTTTCCCACTGTGTTGTGCCCGTGTTGCCAACGAGAAAATCCCAGCTAATCAAAGCAAAAGCAAGTGACGGTGGTCCTAAAGTATGTGGTTAGGACTGTGTTATAGTAACTTGGAGAAATACTGTCAAGCCTTTGATGGCCATATAAAATTTGAGAAATCATTGGTGATTGACTTAGTCAGGTGAACATAAACAATGAAAGCCATGGGTGGAAGGAAAGATCTCGCTCAAAATGTCGACCTGCAAAGCAGTTGAAACATCTCACTAACAGGCCATATGTTTTTTTGATTTCATGTGATTGTACCATCCAATTGCTTCACATAACCCCCAAGACTCTTAAAGAAGAATAAAGTGTCCCATTCCTGAACCAACTGATAAAGCAGGTTGAAAACTGGGCCACACACATTATTAGACTTTGAATTTCAAGTTCATTAGAAAGAAGTGATGGGCCCATATTAGAACTAAGTTTCAAAATGAGTCTCATGGGATGTTGTCAACCAGAGCCAAGCTGGTGTTTAAAGGGATGTTCTGTGCAAGATAGGACACCAGAAGCTCAGAAGACAATAAGAAGATGTGGTGATGTATTTCCCACCCCCAGGGCCACACGACCAGAAAGGGCTTATGCAAAAAGCAAAGTAGTCCCTAGGAGCAGATAAGGCAGAAGCAGATGGCAGATTTGTCATTTTCTGCATTCCCCCACGCCTATTATTTGCCAGATTCTGTTCTGTTCTCTCCCTTGGGAAGTAGATGTCTACATATTATCACTCTGCCTGCCTTGTCCTCTGGCTCCAATGGGCAACATCATTGCAGATATCAGGCAAGAGAAGAGAGGTGTTGGGGAACGTATTCCACCCATCTAATGGCTGCTTGGATGTGGTTCTAGTGATGTTGGAGTAAGAAGCCAGATAGACAGGAGCTAGCAAGAAGGGGAAAGGAAGAAATTCAGGTTCTCCCCGTGAGCCTCACCCAACTGGCCATTACACTGTTTATGGACTGCTTTCTTCAGGTCAGAGAGCTCCCTGTTGATCTGGGACACACAGTCTAAGCTGGAAAATTCCAACATAGCAAAATTGGTGCAGGTGCAATGAGGCATGTTGGGAAACTGCAGTAACTGCCCCAAGTACATAATAGATGAGAAGGGAGGTTCGCAGACCACATATAAAAACTCAATCTGTGGGGAACCACAGGTTATTGCACCCTTTGGAAGTTGGCTGGCTCCACACACCTCACACCTGGGAGCATTGCTTGCATTTCACTAAATATACCCTTCAGGCTTTCTCTGACTGTGTCTCTCAACTGGGATCTTTCTTCCAGTCAGACAAGAACCAATGAACAGTAATAGACTGTTCACCTGGTAACAGTAATAGAAGTCTTTGTGTTTGGTTATTATTTACTTTATAACCAACTGGTAAAATGCTATGAATTATTGCAATGATTTCTTGAAAAACTGATTATTGATGAATGAGCCTGGTCATCTTCTCTACTTGGCTATCATTTTAGTTCGCTTTTTCACTGATGTGAAAAAGACCTGACAAGAACAATTAGAGGAGGAAAAGTTTATTTGGGGGTTCACAGTTTCAGAGGTCTCTGTCTATAGATGGACAGCTCCATTCCTCTGGACTCAAGGTGGGGCAGAACATCACGGTAGAAGAGTGTAGTAGAAAGAAGCAGTTCACATGATGATCAGAATGCAGAGAGAATAAGCTAGGCCACCATATACTCCAAAGGTACGCCTCCAGTGACCCACCTCCTCCAAACACACCCTACCTGCCTACATTATCACTTCATTCATTCCTATGAACACAGTAATTTCACCTCTACACCTTCTTGCATTATCTCACACATGAGCTTTTGGGGGACATCTAATATTTAAACCATAACCCTTTTATTTTTCCCTTTCATATTAGAACTTCCCATTGGCTTTGTAATTAGTAAGACAAGAAACGATTTAGATGCCTGGATTATTTGAGTGAAACATAATAGTCCAATCAAATCTGTCTGGTTTACAATACCAATATAGGAATTTCTGAATACTCAGTTTTTTCACTACAAGCTGAAATACAATTTATTTTTTGCAAAAATGACTAATTATTTTAATGAGTTAAAATGTTTATTCCAACTAAATTGAAAATATAATATCCAACTCAAATGTATTCCTGTCCCAGATTCTACTTCATATTATAACTCCCAGCAAGGAGCATTATATCCCATTCTAATGTCTCCAGTGTCAGATAACCCAGATGTACAAAGTCTGAGGCAGACAGCAGAAAGCCAGTTCATCCAGTGAAAATAACAACTTTCAGTCGCTAGAATATTTAAATTGGCATTCTTACCCTGTATGCAGACCTTCACAAGAAGCCAAATCATCATGAGATGGTTACTTGAATGCACATCAAACTGACAGAATGGCAATAAGGTAAGACTGGCTGAAGGGTACATTTCCAGAAGAGCTAGTGGGACTGGGAGTCTGGACCTCTCATGACTGACAAGGCTTTCCTCTTTTCACTGCTGATCAACATTGCACCCTATCTGCTCTGACCCTCTATCAGCATGTGAAGTCAGTCAGAATTCACAGTTTTTAAAACTTTCCAATGGGAAGTACAGGAGTTGGCGATGGGGACTAGCTATACTGATAATTCACTTTTCAATCATTTCATAGGTATATTTTTAGTATAGATGGGTCTTTACTTAATGTCTTCTCTTGTGGAAGGAAAGTGTCTTCCAGGAGTCACATTAGATCCAGGGTGCCTGATGGGTGCAGAAGATGCAGGAAGGCCCAGCCCAGGGGTGCCTGAGTCATTCTATGGTTGTCTGGTTTGCTGTGCTCCCTGCAGGCTAAGGTGCCATGGGTCTGGCTGGAGACGTCTATAGCTCAACAGCTTTCCTCCCTGAACACCATGGACACTAGTGCCCTTCCTTGCATAGATGCTCCAAGAGCTAGTGAGGTGCCTAGAGCTGCTTTTCAGATGCAGTCACGTTCTCTGATTCTCTCACTAATGGTTCCAGGAGTTCCACTCCTCTCTTCTCTTTACTTTGTATTACCACCAATTGCTCCATCCTTTGGCAGATGGAGAAAATGGATTTATTTTTGCCTGCTAGATCAGGTATGCCTCTGGGCCCTGAAAGTCCTGGGGGTCCTTGAGGTTTACACGATTGAGGGTCTCCCAAAGATGCAACCTCAGCCATAACTAAAGGGACAAGTAATACCCGAGTCTGGAAACATGGAGCAGAAGATGAGGGGACAGATCGGTCACTCTTGCAGGGATCACATCATCAACTTTATCAAGTAGCAGTATATTTTCTAAATTCTCAAAAAAGCAGTTGTTTTATAGTTTAGTTCCATGAAATGCCACATGTGTCAAGGCTATGGCTCACCCAGAAGAGATCATGAGGTGCTTTAAGTTGAGTTGATTTCCTATTGGACACAACAAAATCCAAGCAAATCAGCAAACACATAGTGTTTGCAAATAACGCTGCTTTCTCAAACTCAATGCCAGCTCTAGTTTGTTTCTTATGGACTCAGAGCCTCTCATCATCTGTTTAGCAGTTGTATTTAAATAATTATTTGAGTAATCTTAAACAGCTACTTTCCCCATGTCTTACTCTTCTGTAAGTTTTATTGCTAATGCCGGATCTCTATCTCGGTGGAATAGCAGATGGATGATGAATAGTTCTTTGATGGTAAATGAATCAAAAACACCAAACATTGAGTTAGCCAGTATTCTTTGCCACTGTTCTAAGGATTTTTAGTGCTGTGGCCACAGCTTTCAGAGGTATTGAGCCAATAAGACCAATATACCAGAATCATACTTGCTTCTGTTAATAGATTTGCTATATTGCCTCCTTTGTGGGACTCTCAGTTCCTCAAGGGAAACTCTGAATCTCCTATCTGTCCTCAATAATCTACCTAATAGATTACAAATATTTGCAACAATTATTGAAATTTGTCTAACGAAACACAATCAACTTTTGCATGATCAATTACACACTTGAAATAAGAGTGCTTCTAAATGCTAACTTATTTGTCAGTAATCATAATTTTAGAGCATATCTTCAAATTCAAACAAGACATTAATCAATCTTGGGGGGGGCAAAAGTCTGATCCTAATTTGTGATTCAGGTGATTTTCTTTTGAAACTTAAGGGAAGTCATGAATGGAGAAACATCACACTGATTAATGATTCTGCTTTCAAAATCAGAGGAAGTTGGATTCAAAGCCCAGCTTTGCTACTTCTAACCTGAGGGACCTTGTCAATCCACCTAACTTCTCTCTCTCTTGACCACATATGTAGAAGAGTTTTTGGTTCATTATTTAGTAGTTTTAAAGTTTAAAGATAATATATGTAACTTTTTAATGAAGATGAAAAAGATATTTTAATTTCTTAAAAAGTTATTTCTTAATACTCTCATTCTTTGCTGACATCTATGGAAAATGCTATTCTAATTTTAAAACTGGGGATCATATTATTTCCAAGAATTTTGACAACCTATCACATAAAAACCAAGGACACATCTCAAAATAACCTTAAAATGCCTGTGAGAATATTATGCATGCTCAGACACATTCCATGATGTCACACTTTCCTAACTTCTTCAGAATATAGTGAGGCACTTGGCATTATGAAACATAATAGGAAAAATAAAAGAGAGAAAGAGATGCAGAGGCCTAAAAGGGAGATGACTATACTTTCTCCAAACTTAGTTTTCAAGGGTAGAACCAGGGCTGAAATGCACATCTCCAGGCTTTTATTTGGTTTGTGATTTCACACCAATATGGTCCTGGGTTGCCTGTGACTCGGTAGATAGAAATGAGCAACAAATTTTTTTTACAGTTTGACACCTCAATCCATTTGAACTGTTCTCAACACATATATGCACATATATGTACGCATACATGCAAATACATAATCAATTTTGATTCATGAAGACCCCTAAGTTGCAGAGAAGATATTTATTTTGCTGAATTAATAACAGCATTGTTCTCAAAATATATAATGTAAGGACAGTACACCGACTGTAACAAGAAATCATTCATTGATTTTATTGTAGGAAAATTGATTAGGACCTCATGGTATACATTACTCATTATCCATAAGTGCAAATTTACCAGATTTTTTAAAAATATTTTTTCAGTTGTAGATGGACATAATGTCTTTATTTTATTGCTTTTTGTATGTGGTGCTGAGGATCGAACCCAGGACCTCACGCATGTGAGGCAAGCACTCTACCGCTGAGCTACAATCCCAGCCCAGCAGATTTTCTTTTTGACTTAAATTCAGAATTTTCAGAGAAAAAAACAGACTTGGCCTTCAAAGAAAATATGAATTGCATAATGACCACAGTTTTTTCCACATTGTTTTTTCAAATTTGTTCTAATCTATTATACATGCCAGGAGGATGCTCTTCGATTCATTGTACACAAATGAAACACAATTTTTCACATCTCTGATTGTACACAATGTAGGGTCACACCATTCATGCAATCATACATGTACTTAGGGTAAAGATGCCCATCTCATTCCATCATCTTTCCTCTCCTCTTGTCCCTTCCCGTTCTCACCATCCCCTTTGGCTAATCCAAAGTTCCTCTACTCATCCTATGGCCCCCCTTTATGGATTAGCATCCACTTATTAGAGAAAACATTCAACCTTTGGTTTTTTGGGATTAGCTTTCTTCACTTAGCATGATATTCTCTGACTCCATCCATTTACCTGCAAATGCCATAATTTTATTCTCTTGTATTGCTGAGTAATATTCCATTGTGTAAATATACCACAGTTTCTTTATCCAGTCATCTATTAAAGGGTATCTGGGTTGGTTCCACAGTTTGGCTATTGTGCTGCAATAAACATTGAACTATAGTATGCTGTTTTTAAGTCCTTTGGGTGCAGACCAAGGAGTGGGATAGCTGGGTCAAATGGTGGTTCCATTCCAAGTTTTCATACTGCTTTCCAGGTTGGCTGCACCAATTTGCAATTTCCCCAGCAATGTTTGAGTATGCTTTTTCCTCCACATCCTCATCAACACTTATTGTTGTTTGTATTCTTGATAACTGCCATTCTGACTGGAGTGAGATGAAATCTTAGAGTAGTTTTGATTTGCATTTCTCTAATTACTAGAGATGTTAAACATTTTTTCATATATTTGTTGATTGATTGTATTTCTTCTGAGAAGTGTCTGTTCAGCTCCTTAGCCCCATTTATTGATTGAGTTTTTTTTTGTTTTGTTTTGTTTTGTTTGGTGTAAATCTTTTTGAGGTCTTTATATATCCTGGAGATTAGTGCTCTATCTGATATGCATGTGGCAAAAATTTGCTCCCAGAATGTAGGCTCTCTGTTCACCATACTGATTGTTTCTTTTGCTGAGAAGCTTTTTAGTTTGAATCCATCCCATTTATTGATTCTTGCTTTTATTTCTTGTGCTTTAGGAGTGTTCTTAGGGAAGTTGGGGCCGAATTCGACATGATAAATATTTGGGCCTGCTTTTTCTTATATTAGGTGTAGGGTCTCTGGTCTAATTCCTAGGTCCTTGATCTACTTTGAGTTGAGTTTTGTGCATGCTGAGAGAGAGGGGTTTAGTTTCATTTTAGTGCATATGGATTTCCAGTTTTCCCAGCACTGCTTGTTGAAGAGGCTATATTTTCTCCAAGGTATGTTTTTGGTGCCTTTGTCTAGTATGAGATAACTATATTTATGTGAGTTTGTCTTTGTGTCTTCTATTCTGTACTATTTTTTTTAAATATTTTTTTTAGTTGTAGATGGACACAATGTCTTTACTTTATTGCTTTGTATGTGGTGCTGGGGATCGAACCCAGGGCCCCATGCATGCGAGGCAAGCGCTCTACCGCTGAGCTACAATCCCAGCCCCTATTCTGTACTCTTGATCTACATGTCTATGTTGGTGCCAATACCGTGCCATTTTTGTTCCCATAGCTTTGTAGTATAGTTTAAGATCTGGTATTATGATGCATCCTGTTTCATTCTTCTTACTAAGGATTGCTTTGGCTATTCTGGGTCCCTTATTTTTCCAAATGAATTTAATGATTAATTTTATATTTCTACAAGGAATGACATTGGGATTTTAATTGGAATCACATTGAATCTGTGTAGAGCTTTGGGTATTATGGCCATTTTGAAAATATTATTTTTGCCTATCCAGGAGGATGGGAGGTCTTTCTATCTTCTAAGATCTTCCTCAATTTCTTTCTTTAGTGTTCTGTAATGTTCATTATAAACGTCTTTCACTTCTTTTGTTAAATTGATTCCCATGTATTTTATTTTATTTTATTTTTTGAGGCTATTGTGAATGGGGTAGTTTTCCTAATTTCTTTTTCAGAGGATTCATCACTGATGTATAGAAATGCATTTGATTTATGGGTATTGATTTTATATCCTACTACTTTACTGAATTCATTTATTATTTCTAGAAGATTGCTGGTGGAATTTTTTGGATCCTCTAAGTATAGAATCATGTCATTGGCTAATAATGATAGTTTGAGTTCTCCTTTTCCTATTCATACCCCTTTAATTTCTTTCATCTGTCTAATTGCTTTGGCAAGAGTTTCAAGGACTATGTTGAATAGCAGTGGTGCCTGTCTTGTTCCAGTTTTTAGAGGAAATACTTCCAATGTTTCTCCATTTAGAATGATGTTGGCCTTGGGTTTAGCATAGGTAGATTTTACAACATTGAGATATGCTCCTACTATCCCTAGTTTTTCTAGTATTTGAACATGAAGAGGTACTATATTTTGTCAAATGCTTTCTATGCATCAATTGATATAATCATGTTATTCTTGTCTTTAAATCTATTAATGTGATGAGTTATGTTTATTGATTTTTGTATGTTGAACCAACCTTACATCCCTGGAATGAACCCTACTTGATCATAGTGCACTATTTTTAGTATGTTTTTGTATGCAATTTGCCAAGATTGTATTGAGAATTTTTACATCTATGTTCATCAGGGATATTGGTCTGAAATTTTCTTTCCTTGATGTGTTTCTGCCTGGTTTTGATATCAGAATGGTATTAGCCTCATAGAATGAGTATGGAAGGACTGCCTCCTTTCCTATTTCATAGAATAAATTGAGAGTATCGGTATTAATTTTCTTTGAAGGTCTTGTAGAACTTGGCTGTGACTCCATCTGGTCCTGGGCTTTTCTTGGTTGGTAGGCTTTTCATGGCATCTTCTATTTCCTTGCTTGAAATTGATGTGTTTAAATTGTGTATGTCCTCCTGGTTCAGCTTGGGTAGATCATATGCCACTAGAAATTTGTTGGTGTCTTCGAGGTTTTCTATTTTACTGGAGTATATATTTACAAAATAGTTTCTAATTGTCTTCTGTATTTCAATAATGTCTGTTGTGATATTTCTTTTCTCATCTCAAGTTTTAGTAATTTGAGTTTTTTTCTCTCCTTTTTGTTAGAGGGGCTAAAGGTTTATCAATTTTATTTATTTTTTCAAAGAACCAGCATTTTGTTCTGTTGATTTTTTGAATTGTTTCTTTTTTTTCAATTTCATTGATTTCCACTATGGTTATAATTATTTTCTGTCTTCTACTACTTTTAGAGTTGTTTTCTTCCCCCCTAGGGCTTTGAGATATAATGTCAGGGCATTTATTTGTTGACTTTTACTTCTTTTAATGTATGAGCTGAATGCAATGAACTTTCCTCTTAGCACTGCTTCATAGTGTCCCAGAGATTTTGATATGTTGTATTCAGTTCTCATTTGCCTCTAAGAATTTTTTTACCTTCTCTCTGATGTGTTCTGTTACCCATGCTTCATTTAATAGTGTATTGTTTAGTCTCCAGGTGTTGGAGTAGCTTCTATTTTTTATTTTATCATTGATTTCTAATTTTACTCCATTATGGTCAGATAGAATGCAGGGTGGTATCTCTATTTTTTTGTATTTGCTAAGACTTGCTTTGTGGCATAAAATATGGTCTATTTTGGAGAAGGATCCATGTGCTGTTGAGAAAGAGTATTCACTCATTGATGGATGGAATATTCTATATATGTCTGTTAAGTCTAAGTTATTGATTGTTTTATTGAGTTCTATGGTTTCTTTGTTTAGTTTCTGTTTGGAAGATCTATCCAGTGTTGAGAGATGTGTGTTAAAGTTACCCAGAATTATTGTGTTGTGGTCTATTTGATTCTTGAATTTGAGAAGGGTTTGTTTGATATACATAGATGCCCCATTGTTTGCGGCATAGATATTTATGATTGTTATGTCTTGTTGATGTATGATTCACTCGAGTAGTATGAAATGTCCTTCTTTGTCCTTTTTCACTAACTTTGGTTTGAAGTCCACTTTATCTGATATGAGGATGGAAACCCCTGCTTGTTTATGCAGTGCATGTGATATGTTTTTTCCCATCCTTTCACCTTCAGTCTATGGATGTCTTTCCCTGTGAGATGCATCTCTTAAAGGCAGCATATTGTTGTGTTGTTTCTTTAAATCCAATCTGCCAGTCTATATCTTTTAATTTATGGGTTTAGTCCATTCACATTCAGGGTTATTATTGAAATATCATCTGTATTCCCAGTCATTTTGGTATATTTTTAGTTTTTAACTTGACTTGGCTTCTCCTTTGATTGATCTTAACTTTAGTGTAGTTTCTCCCTTTGCAGATTTTTATTGTTGTTATTCATTTCCTCCTCATGGAATATTTTGTCAATAATGTTCTGTAGTGTAGGCTTTCTCGCTGTAAATTCTTTTAACTCTTGTTTATCACAGAAGGTTTTTATTTCATCATCAAATCTGAAGCTTAATTTTGCTGGATATAAGATTCTTGATTGGCATCCATTTTCTTACAGAGCTTGGTATATATTGTTCCAGGATCTCCTGGCTCTGAGGTTCTGGGTTGAAAAATCTACTGAGATTCAAATTGATCTCCCCTATATTAAATCTGATTCCTCTCTCTTATGGCCTTTAAAATTCTATTCTTATTTTGTATGCTAGGCATTTTCATTATAAGTCTCTTGGCTTACATTTGGTTTTCCAATTCATTCTTCATGTTTGAGAAATTTTCTGACATTATTTCATTGAAGAGGTTGTGCATTCCTTTGGTTTGAAACTCTGTGCCTTTTTCTATCCTGATTAATCTTAGATTTTGTCTTTCAATGTTATCTCATAATTCTTGGATATTCTATTCATGGTTTCTTACCATCTTCACTGTGTGGTCAACTTTATTTTCAAAATTGTATATTTTGTCTTCTTTGTCTGAAGTTCTGTCTTCCAAGTGATCTAGTCTGTTGGTGATGCTTTCTATTGTGTTTTTTATTTGGTTTATTGTTTCCTTTATTTAAAGGATTTCTGTTTGATTGTTTTCAAAATCTCTATCTCTTTCTTGAATTAGTCTTTTGCTACCTGTATTTGCTCTCTTATCTCTTTGTTGGAAGGATCAATTTTTGCCTGTATTTGTTCACTTAGGTCATTCTTTAACTTGCAGATCATTTTAATTATGTACACTCTGAGCTCCTTCTCTGACATTTCATCTGCACTGTCAATGGATTCTATTATCTTGGTTTATGGGGGGTACTTTCCTTCCTTGTTTTTTCATGTTGTCTATGCATCTTCCTCTCTTGCAGTGTGGATATGAGGTATTCAGTTTCTACCCTGTAATCATGAAGTGTCCCTGAAGGTTACCAATATCTCACCTTTGAGGAGGAGATCAATGTTTACAGCACCCAATGCAACTAATATGCAGCCATAAATCAGTTAGCTCTTATTTAGACATTTACAGTTTTGCTGCTATAAACAGAAATAATGAGTTTAGTTATCTTGTACCATATATCCAGTAGGTTTGCATAAGGTTTTACAGTTTCTAATGATGGACACAGAGAGAATTCTGGGGAGGGATGTTAGGACACGATGTTTATGATGTAGCATGTGAGAATATAGAAGTGTTGGATTATAGAATGAGTGAAAGAGGAATCAAAAGAAGGTGGTTGTTAGCAGGAAAAAAAAAAAGAGAGAGATGGCCCCATGCAAGGGTCCCTGTTGCCTCTGTAACAGGATAGTGTCTGTTAGCACACTTAGTAGGGATACTTCTGGTGCAACCAGTACCACACAAACCTTGGTGACAGTCTTCCAGGTCTCAATTGTTCTCCCTTGATTGATTGTCATGACCCTAGTTGGTATTGGCAGTAATGTCAAGCCTATGGGTACCTTGGTATTGGGCTTCCAGGCCCCAGTCGGTGTCCTTAAATGGAAGCTGCCCCAACTAAAGATGATGGAGGTGACAACAGAGGTAAACTCAGATGGCGGTGGAGGTGCCCCAAACTGGAGGCAACTGCTTTCAGAAGTGAGGCTGGAAGGCTAGGCTGTATGCTGGCATTGGGTGGCCTGCTTGGTGGTGGCACGCAATGCTGCAGCGGGCAGCTGTCCCTGACTGTTTTCCACAGTGTAGATCATCACGGGAGAAGGGCTATGGTGGTGGGTGCAGCATCCCAAGGTGGAGGGGATTTAGGTAGGCCCTCATGTTGGTGGATAGGAAGCCGTAGTGCAGTGTTCCGAGTCTGGGTCTGGGCCTCCAGGGCCTCCACATTGTTTCATTACCAATCTTGGATCCAAATTTTCATCTAAATTTCAAAAGCTGTCTTTATACCTATATTTAAATACCTGTTTTTTGCTATAATGAGTTTGTGTGTGTGTATGTTAATGTATGCTCCTATACATGCTTATATTGTCTAATGATATTATGTGAATTCATGTCTCTCTAATAATCATGAAATCAGGGAGATAAAACATAGTACACTGAAGGAAAAGTAAATAACTGCATTGTTTTAAATTTGGAATGTCAAACAATAATTGGCAACAATAGATATGACTATTAAAAGTCTTTGATTTCAAATCAGTCGATATGGTTGAGTAGCACTGGAAGTAAGATAAGGTGGAAGATGATGTACAGAGAAATGTAGAAGGACAAGGATAAGGGAGGGTCAGAGAAGGGAGAGAAAACAGAATCAAAGGGAATCAGCTATAAACACAGTTAATCATAGAATGACACACGTGAACAGGAAATCAAGACAAAAAGACAGAGGCAGAGACACAAGAGATTAAGATCCTAAGAAAAATTTAACCTGGAGCAATGCAATATTCTGCTGGCTCACTTTGATTATGAGCATCTTGGTTTTAAATATTAATATTTAATTAGAAATAAAATAAAATGGGCATCATTCATCCTTTGTTTATTTATGTCCTAAAGACACTGATTTCATTAGAATGATTTTTTTTTTTTTGGTACTGGAGATTGAACTCAGGGGCACTCGACCACTGAGCCAAACCCCCAGCCCTATATTGTGTTTTATGTAGAGACAGGGTCTCAATGAGTTGCTTAATGCCTTGCCATTGCTGAGGCTGGCTTTGAACTCAGGATTCTCCTGTCTCAGCCTCCCTAAGTGCTGGGATTACAGGCTTGCGTCACCACCCCCGGCTTCATTAGAATGCTTTGACATTAATTTCATATTCCAAGAGTCTTGGTCTTCGCAGTTGGGCTTCTACTTCTTCTAATACCTTCTATTGGTAAGACCCAATGGGCAAGTTTAAACAGGCCTCTTTCTTTTTGGTCCAGCTTTATGGGATGAGTGATTACCCTTTAAGGCTGTTCTAATTAAAAAAATAGAAATCACACACAAGAAGAAGAGAGTACTTGGGCAAGTGCTCTCTACTGATACAATGGGTCAATTTCCTCAGGACAGACATCAATAAAAAAACAGTTCCCTGCCATGCCCAGGAAGAGGGCTCTTCTTCCACTGTTGATGCTCCTTCAATGATCACCTGTCTTATTCCTAACTTCTCTGCTCAATTTTTGAAACACTGTTGAGATGGTTTAATCCATTGATTTCTCTCAAGGTGTGATTTTCTGTTCTCCTGACACTAAAGTCAGGGTTAATTTTCTAACAAAGCAGTTAAACACTAAAATGCATAAAGGAAAATGGACATGTAGATAGCTCAACTAAAACACTTAGAATCACTCTCTGGCAGCTACCTTTGATTATCATGGCCAAGCTTGGGACTCATAGCTGATGAACTTTACTTGATTATTCCTTTTCTCCTGGTCATTGAATCAACATCACCCTGTGAACTTATCTCTAACTACTCCAGACCAACAGGAATAGAGACATGGAACATCCCTCATTTGCCTCTAATCTAAATCCATATTTTTATAGACTTGGAAAATGAGGCCCAGGGGGAGGGGATAAATCAGTGAGTCAAGTAAGCATCAATCAAATCAGGACAATGGAGATCGCTCTCCTAACTTAGAGCCCCATATGTTTTTCCTGCTTTTCTTTCTTCCTATCCATATTTATTGGTAACTTTCTACTACCTTAACAGTTCCTCCACTGAAATCCTTACATGTGCCAGCAGGCTTTCTGTGCTTGCCAAGGTGAAATAAGTTAATTAAAATTCAATTAATTGAGGATGAGATGTTAAAAATGGTTGAATGAAAAGCTTAACAATCCTTTTTCTCAGCAAGTAAAATAAAACAGGACAAAAATAGTCAAACTTTAAAAACTTTGGAAAATGACCAAATCATACACAATAGTGATAATTTATTCAAAAGAACAGAGGAAATTTGTGGTTTCTTCACCTGGAATTACACTCACCTAACCTGAAGCTCTGTCATGCAGATAGATGTTCTACTAGGGTGTGATGGGGTGAGAGAACTGGCAGAGGAGGGGACTGACTGAATTTTGAGCAGTAAATAGAATGAATAATTCATCCCAAGGGCACTGTCAAAAATAATGTTTTCTTAAGTATCAAACAACCAAGGAAGGCTGAACTTTCAGTTATCCCAAGAACCTTGATATTAACTAGGTCAGGCAATACACCAGCCAGAAATTTAGCAGGGAGATTTGGGAGATGGGATACTCAAAAGTGGCTTTGAGAAGACCCCATCTATCCATGACAGTCTAGAGGATCATGTACATGAACAGGCTTTTTTCAAGCTCAGCAAGACCTAAAAGAGAAGTACCACGTCAATTAATTATCTCTGGCTGAATATGAAAGCCTGTGAACACAGCAAGTAATATTGAGAACAGACCTGAAATTTGTCTGAACTTTATTTAAGCACAACCTCTGAAGAATTACTGGCTGACTAGTCACTAGTTCTGACTCAGGGACAATCCCTAGAAACCCAGGCTTAGGGGAAAAAAATGTTTAAAAAATTTCAGTAGACATCAGTGGCAGCAAAGTATGGGATACACTGTTGATGGTTAAGATAACCAATCCCCAGGGGAGGAGTATCAGAATCCAGAATTATTACAATCTATTATGGATAATATCCATATATAAAAAAATCTAAAATGTACAGAGAAATAGGAAAGTATGATCCTTACACAGGAAAAAGAAGAAAGAAAAAAAAGAAGTCAATAGAAGCAGTCTCAAAAGGGGCCCAGGTATTGGACCTAGAAGATGAAAGTTAGAGAAGCAATTATGCTCAAATTATTATAGTAAATTGAGTTTTAAGAATTAAAGGAAGGTATGAGGACAATGACCCATCAAATAGACAATACAATTTGGTTGAGATGTTATTTTTAAAAATAACCAAATGGAAATTCTGAACCTACAAGATACAAACTGAAATATTTATTAACCAGACAGGTTTACCAACAAATTTGAATTGTAAGAAAAATCAGTGAACTCGAGTATAGATCAAGAGACTTAATCTTATCTGAGAAACATAAAGGAAAAAAAGAAGGAAAGAACAAACAGAGCCCCAGAAACTGGAGAGGCACTACCAAGCACACCAACATACATGAGATGGGAGTCCCAGAAGGAGAAGAAATGTTGAAAGGAGGGAGAATATTTGAAGCAGTAATGGCTGAAAGCATCCCAGATTTTCTTGAAAACATTGATCTGCATCTCCAAGGAGCTCTATGGGTTCCAACTAGGGTAAAATCATAGAGATTATCAACAAACCAAACTGTGGTAAGGTAAAAAAAAATTCAGTTTTCTTGAAAAATATGAAAAGATAAATTAGACCATCATGAAAAAGTAAACCACTATAATATTAACAGCTGTCTTGTCAGAAGAATCTTAGAAACTAGAAGATAGTAGAATGGCATGAGGAGTTCTGAAACAAACAAAAACATTTCTAAGCTTTTGATTTAAAGTGAGAACGTATAACTCTTCCTTAGAGACCATTCATTATAGGATTACTGATTGGTCAGTATCTCAGCGATGAGGGAAGCTAGGGAGAGGGAGGAAGGTAGGGAAAGATCTCATGGGTGGAACATCAAGCACACCCAATGTTTATCAATCAAGTTCTCTGTCTTACATGGGTGACAATTTGTGATTTCCTCAAACAATTGCAATTGCAAAATCAAATCTCTCCAGAGCACAGATCCCCATGACAGGTACAATAATGAAGCAGAAGCTTGAAATATTGTGAGAGTTACTGAAACATGGTAGATGTGAATAAGCACAGGTTGGTAAAAATGGCCCTGATAGACCTGCTAGAGGCAGTGTTGCCACAAATCTTAAATTTATTTTTAAAAAGCCCCACAACCCCTGCTAAGTACAATAAAGTGAAACACAATAAAATGAGGTATTTATTTGTATTTGGTTATTTTTATTTTTATCAGAGTTTTGGATTCATCATATAGATCTCGTACATTTTTTGTTATAGTTATATATAAGTACTTTGGTTTGTGGGGTGGCTAATGTAAAACAACATTCTGGTCTGAACGTTCCTCAGATTCATATGTTGAAACTTAATCACCAATGCGATGGCATTAACTCCTTCAGGAAGTGATCTGTCCTCCTGGATGGGACCAGTGCCACCTAGGTTGAGTCTGCTCCTTCTGATATGTGAAGACATATTCCTCCCCTTACCCTGCCATGCTTCTGCTATGTGGAGTTGCAGTAAATAGGCACTCACCAGAAAACACAGAAATCCAGGCCCTTGATCTTAGATTTTCCAGGTCTCCAGGGCTTTGAGAAATAAATTTCTGCTTTGTATGAACCATCCAGTCTAAGGTATTTTGTTAGAGAACCTGGAATGGACTAAGACAGCTGATATCCAGGATATGTTTTCCTTCAACAATGGAGAGTAAACAGACACCTTCAGACCAACCCAACCAGAAACTCCTGAGAATGTTTCTTGCCTATAAAATCGCACTGAAAGAAATGCTTTCTTTTGGGTGGAAGAAAAATGATTTCAGAAACATGTAAATATAGAAAGTAATAGAGAACTGTGTGATGGGGTAGCTAAGATGAAGACAATGCACACTGCACAAGTTGATGTTTACTCATTTATTAAAATGCAAATTTTATTGATCTAAATTCTGAACTAGACTACTAAAAAAAGAGGAAAATTTAAAAGTGTTCTAATGTTCTATCCTGCTCATGTAATAGGAACTTGTAGTAAGCTGAAGTGGCAATGCCTTCCTAAGAGGTGTCTTTTTATCTGTTACTAGCTGCAACCTGCTGGTTTCTGCTTCTGCAATCATGCTTGCTCAGCAGCTTTGGCAGGAACCAGAGCTGCCTGGAGAAAGGGGGAAGGATTAAGGCTACTTCCCTGAGAAAATCTTAAAGCCTGTAAGTCTGTAGTATAAAAGATACTGAGAACAAAGGAAGGGCTCAGCCTTTGGAGGAGACTCCCCAGCCTGCACTGGTGCTGAATAACCTTGCTCTTCTGCATCTCCAAGGGCCTTTTATCTCTTTCCATTGCCACAATTTTCCATATTTTGTGGTATTTTCTGTAACAAAACTGTAATAAGTAAAGCATGTTTGCGGTCTCAAAGAATATACTCCACAAGTAGTAAAAGAATATATGTCAACCATGTTAACAAAGAGAAAATAGATAATAAGGCATATGTGATGAATTCAAAGAAAGGAAAACAAAATATGAAATAATATAAGAGGAAAATATATAGAAACTGATGTGGATAATACACAGTAAAAATAATATTATAGATTTAGACAAAATGTTATCAGTGTGTTGAATATAAATGGACACAATAATCTGATTTTAATAAAATGCTACTAGGGAAAGAAACATCAATGGTTGGCAGATACAGTCTTTATATAAAAGATAAAGATTTATTGATATTAAGGTAGAAATTATATACCATACAAATGTAAGTATAACATTGACAAGGCTGTGGTAACAAAGAGTACTAAACTGATAAAGAAGGACATTCCATGTTTTAGGGCTCAAGCTGAATATATATTAGGCCTTTTGATGATCCAGACCACTGATGGACCACTCACAGTTTTATTTCTTAGTTTTCTATTTGTTCCAAGTCCAGCAGTTTTTTCTTTCCCATTTATTGAGTCTCGATTTTATTTATTGCGCTATAGGAGTCTTGTTAAGATAGGTCTTGTAGAACTCTGCTGAGAATCCATCTGGTCCAGGCTCTTCTTGGTTGGTAAGCTTTTGATGGTGTCTTCTATTTCCTTGTTTGAAAATGCTCTGTTTAAGTTGTGTATGTCCTTCTGATTCAGTTTGGGCAAATCATATGCCTCTAGAAATTTGTTGGTGTCTTCAAGATTTTCTATTTTACTGGAGTATATATTTTCAAAATAGTTTCTAATTATATTCTGTATTTCAACATCTGTTGTGATATTTCCTTTTTCATTTCAAATTTTAGTAATTTGAGTTTTTTCTCTCCTTTTCATTTAGGGTGGCTAAGGGTTCATCAATTTTATTTATTTTTTCAAAGAACAAGCTTTTTGTTTTGTCAATTTTTTGAATTGTTTTTGTTTGTATCAATTTTATTGATTTCCACTTTGATTTTAATTTTTTTTTGGTCTTCTACTTCTTTTGGTGTTGATTTGTTCTTCTTTTTCTAGAGCTTTGAGATGTAATGTCAGGTCATTTATTTATTGACTTTTTCTTCTTTCAATGAATGAGCTCAATGCAATGAACTTTCCTCCTAACACATACTTCATAGTGTCCCAGAGATTTTGATATGTTGTATTAGAGTTCTCATTTACCTCTAAGATATTTTTTATCTCCTCTCTGATGTCTTCTATCATTCATGCATCATTCAATAGCATATTATTTAGTCTCCAGGTGTTAAAGTAGCTTCAGTTTTTTATTTTATCATTCATTTGTAATTTCATCCCATTATGGTCTGATAGAATGCAGGGTAGTATCTTTTTTTTTTTTTTTTTTTTTTGCTAAGACTTTGTGGCATAACATATGTTCTATTTTAGAGAAGGATCCATGTGCTCTAGAGTAACCAGGCCTGCAGGGACCTTTGTGATATCCTTCCTGGTCCTGGCTATTGTCTCTAGAGGGAATCAGGCCAGGAGAGCCACGCACTGGTAGATGGGGGGCCACAGTGTGATCAGTCTCCTCCTCCAATTGTTGGCTGGGGTTGGTCTCCTCCTCCACATGTGGGGCCTGGGTCAGTCTGTTCCTCCACGCCTGGGGCAGGAGTCGGTCTGCTCCTCCTCTTCTGCATGTCTGGCCTGTATTGACTTTTGATGTTCATTTTGTTTATTTACTTTTTGATTGACATATAATATGTGCACATATTTATGAGGTACAATGTGATGTTTTGATATGTAAAGCTTTCTTCTGAAAATGTCCACACATATTTAGATGCACAGATTGATTTCTATTTTTTCTTTCAGTCACCTCCAACTTATCAGCTCTTCTTTGCTCTTCATACCATCAACCTTGAAATTCTACTGACAAATCATTGGTTCAAAGTCATCAAGGTCTAGGATGCAAGTGACTTCCTCCAAAGAGGATCATAATTTGCTTCAGCCAAAGGCCTAGAGGGACTTCAAGATCAAATTAATTTCTTAATTTGGTATCTGTGGTACCACTTTAAGTGAGGCCAATCCACAGCTGTAGTTGTGCAGGGATCATCCTGTCCCCTCCCATTCTTCTCCACCCCCATTTGCAATCTACTTTACTTAAAACCAAGTCAATATCTTCTTCTCACTTTTCCGGGATTTGAAGAAGTCAGAAGAAAACTTAATTCTGTTTCTTTCTTATCTCACCTAGCTATTGAAAGTGTTTTCATTGTTTCCTTCACATTTCAGGTAGTTTCTAGGTCTTGACTTTTGTTGCTGTCTGGTGAAACAAACAGTGGTTGCTCAAGTGCAGACGTATTAGAAATGTCCTCTCAGGGAAGAAAAGCAGCCTGTGTGTTTCATTTTCCTTTTTACTTCTCTGGGATCAGGTTTTCACTCACACCACAAACAAACATCAACTCAAATTGGATTAAGGATTTAAACATAAATCCTAAAAATTTTAAACTGGGGGAAAACATAGAGTGGGGGGAAACATAGAGGAAGAGTTGAACCACATTGGTCTGGGCAATCATTTCTTGGCTCTGACCCCAAATACATGAGCAACAAAAGCAAAAATACACAAATGGGATTGTATTGAATTAAAAAGTGTCTGCACAGCTAAAGAAACAATTGATAGAGTGAAAACTGCACAAATTGGGAGAAAATATTTACAAATCATGCATCGGGTAATAAGCTAACATCAAAAATATCTAAGGAACTCAAACAACTCAATAGTAAGAAAAAATAACCAATTTTAAAAATGTACCCAAATACATATTTCTTAAAAGAAGACATATAAATGGCCCATGAGCATATGAAGAAATGTTCAACATCACTAATCCTCAGAGAAACAGATATTAAAAGCACAATGAGATATCATCTCAGACTTATTAGAATGACTATTATCAAAAAGAAGAAAGGTAAGTATTGGCAAAGATAAATAGAAAAGGAACATGGATATACTGCTAATGGTAAATAGTACAGCCATTATGGAAAACAGAATGGAGATTCCTTAAAAAAATTAAGAGCAGCACTACCATATGATCTAGCAATTCCACTTCTGATTATATATGCAAAGTATTTGAAAGTATCAGTATATGACCTGCACACTCCTGTTTATTGCAGCATTACCCACAATGGCCACCCTAGGTGTCCACAATGGATGAATGGATAAAGAAAATGTGGATATATACAAAGTGGAACACGAGTCAGCCTTAAAAAGAAGAGAATCCTGTCATTTGTGACAATGCCGATGAACTTGGACGTATGCTGAGTAAAATAAACCAGGCACAAAAAGATAGACACTTCACCATCGCACTTACAAATGAAATCTAAAATGTCAAACTCACAGACAGGTGGTACCAGGAGGGTGGAGGTGGAGAAAGAGAAGACGTTGGTCAAAGGACAAAAGTTTCAATGGGACAGGAGGAATAAGTTTTAGTGACCTATGGCTATGTTAGTCAATCTTCCCTTGCTGTGGGAAAATACCTGGGAAAGTCAACTTGCGGAAGGGAAAGTTTATTTTGACTCAATTTCAGAGATTTCAGTCCTTGGTCATGTATCTCCATTGCTTTGGGCCTGAGGGGAGGTAGAACATCATGGCGATAAGGGTGTGGTGGAGGGAAGTTGCTCATCTCAAGACAGCCAGGGAACAAAGAGAGAAAGAGAGGAAAGTTCTGGGGGAAAATAGACCCTTTAAAGGCATCACCTCTTTCCAGTAGGCCCTGCCTTCTAGTTTCTATCACTTCCCAATAGGGCCTTCAATTACAGACCGAGCCTTCAACACTTGACCTTGGGGGTCAGTCATTCCAGATCTAAACTAAAACAATTGTGTAGCATGGTTACTATTGTTAATAACATGTATTTCAAAATTGCTAAGGAATTGATTTTTATATGTTCTAACCACAAAAAAATAAGTATGTGAGGTGATAGATTTGTTAATTTACTTGATTTAATAGTTCCACAGTGTATAAAGATATGGGAACCACAGTGTATAAATATATGGAAATATTACATTGTATCATATAAATATATGCAATGAGGATTTGTCATTTAACAAAAGCCTATTGAACTTAACACAGGGACAATATGTTGGGAAATAAATGACTTCAGCATTACTTAAGTTAGAAATGTTTTAACTCAGTGATTCATTTCCCTAGTAACTGAAAAACACAAAAACACAACACAAGTAGTTTTTGTTTTATGTTTGATATACAGTTGAATGTATCTTATGAACCGAACAAGTCCCACCAAAATGAATAAGTGGAATCTCTTTATAAAGAGCACAAGTAAAATTCAAACAAAGATGCAGAAAATGAAAAATAAATCTGGCATTTACCCATTTACTATTGTAGAGTTAGCTTTGAATTGCTATTAAGGTGGAGATATCTATATTTCTCTATCTAATCCATCAATATCTGATTATTTGATATAGATTGAGATTAAGTAGCCATCTATATCTCCACCTTAACAGCAGTGTGACACTAACACTATAGTAAGAAAAATGCCAGCCATATTTAGAGGGGAAGTCTGATTCCAGAGAAGTAAAAAATTAAGCCACAGAGTCTGCCTATTTCTCCCCCAGTGGCATTTTCCAAGATATACATAATGAGCAACACTCACTCTCTGTTTCTGTCTCTGTATTTCTATCTGCACCTCTGCCTCTCTCTGAGGCTGGCTATCTGTTCACTAAAACTCTTTCCTCTTTATCTTAGTTCCATATGCAAACACCACCTTGGAGTTAGGAGAGACCATGCACCTGACTGACTTCTGGCGCATATGACACAGGCCATAGACTGTGAGCCACTAGCAAAATCTTGCTCATGGATTGCTCCTATAAATTACCATCTACGCTCTTTTCTCTTTTGCACCTTTGGACTTGGAGACCTTCAAAGCCCATATTGAAGAAGACTCCCATTCACAAGGAGTCCGGATCTTGGTTCTCCCACTTCTTGGAAGAGCTTCACCTTTTTTCCAGAAATACCTGTGAGCTTCAGGTACACATGGCATTCAGCCACTGAGATCTGTGGGTGCATCCATTGTGGCTGCTGCGGTCCCCTTTTGTAATACAGTGTTTTAGATTATTCCCATGTTTCTAGAAGAGGAATTAGCCCTCTATTATTGGAAAGATAAAGTTACAGCAGTGCAAACAGGTTTGACAAAGCCTATGTATAAATAATTTAAAGGAGGAAGGTGCAAAAATAAGGTCTCATAAAAGGCACATAATGTCTCAGAAGGCACATAAAAACTCTTTGAAAGCATGAAATGCAATGAAATCAGGTGGGTTGTGTGCACTGAGTACATTTTCCTGAGACATTTGTACTGGGGTCCATGGACTCTAGTCTGGGTAGTCTAACTAAGGTCCTTGATTGTGAGGACAGTGTTGCTTGAATAATTTGCTGATTTTGACAGTATAAGGCCCACATTTAATGAGGGTAAATATGCCTTATTTTATACAATTATTTTTCTCAGATACTAAAAAAATAAATCCAAAATCTCAAAATCTAGAAACTAGGTTTATTCCTTTTCAGATGGAAGAATCACACAAGGCTCAAGAGTTTCAGGAAGAAATCAGAAAACCTGAGAAATAGATAATGACTTCTGCTTGCTTGGGTTCCTCTGTTTCAACATCTGCTTCTAGCCACACCTTGTCCCCCTGTCTCAGTGGCATAATCATGACACCAGAAACATTTTCATATTCTTTTTTGGAGAGCTGACGTTTTTCCAAAACTTGGATGTGGTTCTTCATCAACCCGACCTTCACCTTGCAATGGTGAAACTCGACATCAAAGCTGAAATGGTAATTTCCAGGCTTCCTGCAGATAAAGACTCCCGTGGCCTCCTTCAAGTCCCTCTGGGCATTGTACAGGACCTCCGTGAAGAGGACAGGCTTGGAAGGTGGAGGGAGCCTTCCACTGAGCTTTACACTGAAAGCTGACCTCTCTCTGCAGGGGCATTTTACGCTGGGCCCTTTTAGTCCTGGGGGTCCTGGCATACCCCTCTTTCCTAGGAAGAACACAGAACCATCTATGAGAAGCTGATGCCTTCAAGGGAACATATGGATATATGCATTCATGGTGTCAGGAGTTCACATGCTGAATTTGAAAGACACTGCTCTCCGGGTTCTGTGCATAACCCAATATCTCAGAGTTGCCATCCCTGTTCTAGTTTCCACTGTTGCTATCAGAGCTCCCAATACAAGGTACTATAGAGGGCCATACTTGCTCTATTTCCTCTGACACTCCTGGATCTCTATGCTTTCCCTTCCCTGGATCAGACATTCCGAGGGTGCTACGCCATACTGGATAGTACTGAGCACCCCAGCACCCAATTTGACTTTGTATAATGGGACTCTTGTCCAGAGCTCAGAAACCTGGCTTGTTAGCCACTAGCCACCCTCATCCCTTCCCACAAAGATTTTCTTTGGCTTTTATCTGAGCAAGCCGTACATCAATCAAAATGATCATACTGGTTTATATCAACTTTCTACAGGGATTAAGTTACTACCTTGGCTAAGAGAGTGAATGTCAGGCTTCTGTAAGAAATAAGTAGAGGTAATATTTCATCACTTAGCAGTGTTTTTCTACTCAAATTCCTAAACAGTTTTAAGGATCTCTTTTCTCAACTACACAGCAACCCATAATAGTATCCTTTTAATTGTCTTTCCTGAAATAGTTAGCATTCCACAATAGTTAGCTGTTGAGTACTATTGGCCTCTAAGTTTGAGATTATGATCTTTGTCCTCTGAAAAATCTTAGGAAAATGTGATAACAAAAGGATGGTGACAAATCCTCATACTGTCATTTTTCTAAGATCTCCCCCCTCTACTCATGTGGGTCTGCCATTTACTTCATGACACTAGCCTTGAATTGAAGAGGCTGGATATTTTTTTTCTGAGGACAAATGAGCCACGGGATCACTAAACTTGAGTCCCTTTGATCCTAGAATAGAGACCCATGGATACACAGTGACGATAATAGCTGTGTAAGAAACTTTTCAAAATGCATGGGGCTGTCTCCAAGGAGACCCTTTGGCTGTCTCATTTCAGCAACATATGAAGCTGCCTCACTGTGCACAGTTCTAGAGCTTCAGCACGCATCAGAATCACGTGGGGGCTTGCTCCAACCCAGATTGCTCACCCTAGACTTTCTCAGAGTAGACCTGCGGTGGAGACTAAAATTTGATCTTATAAGACTATTTCAGATGCTGCTGTTGCTGGTGGTCCGTGTCCCTGACTCTTCTACCAGTACCCTACCTGGAAATGCCAAGCAGCACATTAGGAATCTGGTACAACCTGTGAGTAGGATCTAGGGTGAATCTAGAACACAAGTGTGTACAAGGCTTACTGAGCACTGTTATGCCTAGATCAAGGAGTCCCCAAAGACCACCAGGGAGACCGAGGCATGTATGTAAAAGCAAAGAGCCTTTATTCAGGCTTAAGCTCAGACTCTCAGATTTCACCAATGCAGTGGGTCCATGCAGACAGCCCAGAACAATAGCTTAGCAGGGTTTTTATGGGGGTGGTCACAGTGGACATGACGTATGCACCGCATCATTACGCAAGGACCAATTACAATCATACAGCAACTATGGTGACAACATTGACCATTCAGAATCTGGGGGTGCTTGTTACATTTGGTGGGACCCAATCATGACTTTTGAGAATCTTTTGAAAATGACCAATTATGAGGTGAGTTTAAAGGGTCCACGTGGGGTTTGGGCAAGTGGCGAGTGATTGGCTGATTTGTACAAAGTAACTATCTATAGTCTCCTGACCCTGGCTTAGACCTCAGGAATGTTAGGTATATTTTTTAACCTTTTTTTGATTGTCTGGTCTGAGGGTGGTCCCTGGGTGGCTTTAGCCTTGAGCAATGTGTGTCTTTTCTTGGAACAGAAACTCAGGCCTACTAGTTTTTCTGGAGGGTTCAAAGCCTATCATGGGGTTTATTTAGCTCGGGTCTTTCAAGCACCAGCTCCCCCAGTAATGTATGGACTTGGCTCAGACATAACAATAATCAAATGCACATCTTCTCACAAGCATGCTATGCTACTCCACCCTTAGGAGCCCTTTCTCTCCTCTTAACTAGAAAAGCTATCCTGATCCATGATTCCATCTTTGCAACTAGGAATCTTCTTGGTATCTGCTCGACCTTGACTTACCCTTCTGGAACAGCATTGGCTTCAGTCACCACCTGAGCCTGGAAATGAGCCAGATTCCATGGTCTTCATAAGATCTGTGATTTGGGCTAACGAGCCTTCTGCTAAAGAAGCCCTACGTGGAACTAATGCTGGACCAAGATTTCTTTCCCTCCATTCTTTCTATTTTTACTTGCTACTACTAATCCTATGAAAACTGTGACATTCCACCCAAAGGTTGAAAGGGAAGGGAAATTAAGAAGCAGAAGAATAGGCTTTCTTACCTTGGGGACCTGGGAGGCCAGGAGGTCCAGGTATTCCTGGAATTCCTGCAAATCCTGGAGGTCCTGGAGGTCCGTAGCAGCCGGCCTGATCATTGAAGATATTCACCATGAGAACAGATATGGCCAATCTCCACACATCTAGAACAAGGAGCAAACAAGAGTTATTTGGTCAATAATCTGTGTGGGTAGAATTAAAGCTCGGTCAATCAAAATGACTTCATATATGCTTGGGTACAAATGATGGCTGAGCCACTTATCAGTTTGTGGATTATGTTAAACTCTGCATTGTAGCTGGCTCTTTTTGTTGACTCCTCTATCATGAACCACCACACTGGAATTCAGTTATAAATATGACTATACTCAAGAGTGTTAATCTCTGTTCTTATGCATCTCTTTATCAACTGCACATAATAGATACTTAAGAAATAATGTTAAACTGTAGAATGAATTATCATTAATACAGGTTACCAGTTATTGCCTATTATGCTCAGGATACAATGCTGGTAACATTATTTCATCAAATTTTTAGTAATGTTTGGCAAGAGATAAGCTCTTAACCTATAGTTACAAATAAGGAAGTTGAGATCCAAAAATGCATAAGGATCAATGCCAAACCAGAGAACTAGAAAGAACAAGAGGTAGGATATGAATCCTAGTCTGAGTCCAGACCATTATTCCAGTGAATTTTAAGTGAATTAATGTGTGTACATGATCCTGCTTTTTTACACCTCAAGGTGCTGAGTCAGAGGCTTTTAAAATTTGATTGTTTTGTTTTTTCTCAAACAAACCTTGTATTTAAACAGAGAATGCAAAGCAGACTGGACTATCATTTATTCCCGTGTTTTCCTATTCCCTAGAGTAGCAGCCCCCCAAATAATGTGTAGAAAAAATTGGGGTTATCAACATTGTCCACATTGGGGTTTCAGGTCCCTATTAAGACTGGCTATTTCCACCAGGAGCAGTGGCAGACGCCTGTAATCCCAGCACTTTGGGAGGCTGAGACAGGAGAATTGTGAGTTCAAAGGCAGCCTCAGCAACGGCGAGGCGCTAAGCAACTCAGTGAGACCCTGTCTCTAAAAACACAAAATAGGGCTGGGGATGTGGCTCAGTGGTTGAGTAATCCCTGAGTTCAATCCCCAGTACCAAAAAAAAAAAAAAAAAAAAAGACTATTTCCAATCCAGCCCCTTCTCAGGACTGGAAGACTGGATCACACCCTCCCACCACTTGCATCAGGTCCCTACCAGTCATTCTCAGGTGGAAAGGTTGAGTTCTCTTGGTGTGGCTTCTTCCAGTGCAAAGGGTTCCTTTGTTGCTTAGCTCAGGAGCATGAGGCTTGGGTCCCTGTTAGAGCTTCACTTTAGCAAGAACTTCTTAAATGGTCTGCAATCATTTCTTCAATAGTGAAATATTTTCAGGCAGTCCAACCTGGGTCCACAGCAAGGTTAATGTTTAACCCAAAGCAGACTCTGAGGTCACCTGCTATGACTATTTCCAGACTTTGGACTAGGAAGATGGTAATGTCTCAGTCAACCCCAGACTTTCTCTCTGGGATGTCTGTAAAGAAAAATAGCTGCGACAGGTAAAACCCAACTCCCAAGGATAGATGATTGCAGTTAGAGGGAATCAGCTCAAGAGACCTATTGCACAGCACGGTTGACAATATATTGTATTCTTGAAAGCTATGGAGAGTGGATGTTAAAGCTCTCACCACAAAAATAACCATGGGAGGTGACACATTGTTTTGTTCTGATTATTTGATGGTTTTTGCGATGTCCAAGATGGAACCCAGAGCCTTATACACACTACACAAGCACTCTGCCACTGAGCCATGTTCCCAGGCTCATTTGTTAGATTTAACCATCACACATTGTTTAAAACTCATTGTACATGATAAATACACACAATGTGGACTATCCATTTTAAAAAATTTTTTAAATTAAAAAGCTTTTAACAAAAGAATGTGCCTTCCCATGCTCTCCCACTATTTTCTGAGTATTTATTTGCTGTATCTAATCTCAGACCAACCAGGGGCTGTGAAAACATTTCCCTGATAAGAAATCTTCATAGACAGAAGAACTTCTTGGGGCATATTGGCAACTTGGCATTGGACAAGCCACCACCATTATTTGAAGGTCAGTGTGTGATACATATAAAGTATTGTTGTTAAAATAAGAACATCACACATGAAAAATATCTTCCCAGCTGTCACTACTCCCCATACATCATCTCTTTAAATCCTTATTACATTACTATAAGAAAAACACTATTGGGCTGAGGTTGTGGCTCAGTGGTAGAGCACTTGCCTAGCATGCATGAGGCACTGGGTTCAATTCTCAGCACCACATATAAATAAATGAAAAAAATAAAGGTCCACCAACAACTTAAAAAAATATTTAAAAAAAACACACTATTATGACATGGAGACCTAAAGCTGGCTGTCGTTGGGTCCAAATCCATTGTGAAGTACAAAACACGAACCTGTGCATCATCATGATACTCAATGCATTATCTACTTATTAGCAGATGAATCCAGAGGCTTGATCAGTCTCAGGTTCAACCTTATTGACAACACAATCAATGATATTATGATGTCCCTCTCTTTGTGACGTTAGCAGGTGCGGATGCTAGACGCCTACAGCCATTAAATCGCTGTTTGAAAATAGTGATATTCTAATTCTATAAATTCTTTTCCACTAGTTAGTTGGAATATTTTGATAAAGAGACTTTATGCCTTATCTACTATTATTTCTACCCAGGGGTAAAATTCATACAAGAAAGGTAGAATAAATGGTTGTGTTTGTTTCCTCTTTTATTTGCCAGTTTCATTGATTTCCTTTCATCCTCCAAAGCTCAGATGAATTCAATAAATACCTAAAAGCATAATTGTTGGATTGTATAGTGAAGATTATGTTTCACTTTATAAATGCCAAAACTGTCCCCCAAAGTAAGCATCATTGCATTTCTACCAGCAATGAATGAGAATTGCTTTGCTCTGCATCCTGGGCAGAAATTGAACTGTTTTTCTGATTTTAGCTATCCTTTAAGTATGTACTCACTGGTATTTTAATTTACAATTCCTTCTGACAATTGATGTTGGACATCTTTGTATATGATTAGGTACCATCTACATGACTTCTTTGGTGGGGTTTTTGTTCAGATATGTTGCTTGTATTATTTATTTTCTTGTGGAGTTATTACTTCCTTATATATTTTGTCAGACACGTGCTTATATATTTTGTCAGACATGTGCTTTAGCGATATTTTGTCAGACATGTGCTTTAGCGATATTTTCTTTCCATCTATGGCTGGACTTTTGAACCTTTTAACAGCATCTTTTATAAAGCAGAAGTTTTTAATTTTAATAAAGGCCAACCTACTATTTTTTTCTTCCATGGGTTATGATTTGGTAGTATATTGTAAAACTTGCTACCAAACCAAAGTCTCTTAGATTATCTCCTATATTTTCTTCTAGAATTTTCTAATTTTGCATTTCTTGTAATCCATTTTGAAGTAATTTTTGTGAACGGTATAGAGTCGGTGTTAGGTTCATTTTCTACATAAAACACTCAATTATTCTAGCATGGTTTGTTGAATTGCTTTAGCTTTATCAAGGTAAGTTGGCTGTTTTATGTAGATCCACACTTTCTCCTTCTATGGAAACTTTCCCATGCTATTTGCTGAAGCTTTATATTAAGTCCTAAAATCTGAGAGCCTGCATCCTCCAAATTTGGTCTTCTTCTTTAGTATTATGTTGATCATTCTAGCTCATTCATGTTGCCATGTTCATTTTAGATCCATTTGTTAATATCCATAAAATAGTTGCTGATATTTTAATTATACTTTAAGTTGGTATTGCATTGAAATTATGTACCAAGTCAGGAAGAACTATCTTCACCACATTGAGTCTACCAATCTGTGAGCTTACAATATATCTTCTTTGTTTTTTTTTAATTGGATTTCATCTTACAGTTTTCCTTGTATACATCATGTACAAATTTTGTTAGATTTGTACTAGAGCATCTCATTTTTAGTGCCACTGTTAAATGCCATTTTTTAAAAAAAATTCCAATTCCAATTGTTCTTTGCAGGTACAAGGGGAAGCAACTAACTTTGCATGTTACTCTTGTGTCATGAATCTTCCTGTACTCACTCACTGGTGCCAGAAATTTTGTAGGGTATTTTTATTTATTTGGGGGGAGAACTCCTACATCAAATATCATGTCAGTTGCAAACAAAGTCAATTTTTTTCTTCCTTCCTTCCCAATCTCTGTTCCTTTTCTTATCTTATTGAACCAGATAGGCCTTCCTGTACAATGTTCAATACGAGTGGCAACAAGCAACCTTCTTACCTGGTTGCCAACCTGAGAAAGAAAGCATATTCAGGTTTCCACCAGTAAGTCTAATATTAGCTGTAGCTTTTAACTGCATAGTTTTATTATCATGTTGAGTCAGCTCTCCACTATTTCTGGTCTTACTCTGATGCTTTGTTGACACAGAACGTTGGGAGAGGTCCACTGGATGAGCTGGGACAGTGACTGCATAAGAGGCAAGGTTCATGGGTTTAGAGGCGGCGCCTTGACCACCCATGTGAAGGGTGGTCCCTTGTGAATGCCAACTGCTGCAACGTTCCTCTGGTTAAAATCCAACCAGGACACCAGCCTCAGCAAAGACCAGAAGACCAAGTGTTCAGAGAATTCATTTCAGCACAACACTCTTGAGCAAATTAAGTTTTAAAATCAAACCAAGTGAGAGAAGAAAACAAAAAAGGTGAGCGGCCCATTTTTAGTAGGCTGCTTCTTACAGTGTCTGCATGCCTGAGCAAAGAGGAGGAGCTCTCTCCACAGGAGCTGCCGGTAAGTGCACCACTAGTCCTGATCATGATAATGAGATATTATAACTCATTACTGCTTTCAATTGCCCTGTCTTTTGCTTTTGATGCAAAATATTTTTTTCACTCAATTAAATCTGGGAGACCAAGTGCCTTAACACTGTCAAAGGTGCAGGTTTTATTTCTGCCTTAACACTGGTGAAAATGGGTAAGAACAGAAGTCATTATTTAATGAACTCTCAGTTATACAAATGAATATGGAGGAATTATGTCAGGTCAATGAGGAAACATCCTATATGCATGGTTTTGGAATATATGTTCAACTTTAATACTCTGATGCTTACACCAAGAGCATAATGCCCAGCAGTGTTGTACAACTGTTTCCCTTTGGTGATGTTCATCATCAGTTCTGCCTGGATTTTTCATCTCTATCCAGCTGAGTGTTTCTGTCCCTCATCCTGGGTTGAATGGTTAGTTTGCTTATTTCTCCATTAAATAATTGCCATGTCTCCTTCACAAACATTTTATCATCACCTCCCACCTTTTCTCTCCTTTAGTATTCTAATTATTTTACTATTAAAGTTCATTATTCATTACATTTATTGTATCCAATTTAAAAACCAAAGCCAGCACGTATTTTTCATTTCTGTCTACTATCCTCTCTCTCTTCCTTAATTCTCTCTTCTTTCTACCCACATTAGATCACAGAATATTTCGTGTACATTACATGAATTGGTAAAATGAAATAGGAAAGTATAATCATGTAAATATTAGGAGGAGACAAAAGACAAAAGGAAAAACCATGGTAACAGTGACGATGTACACACCTACTAAACATTTAAGTTTTAGTTGGAAATTTGAATCTGAAATTCCTGAGGAGTGAAATAAAACAGAAAGCATTACCATTTATGTAATTTATATTGCCCAAGTGGGAAACATGTTTTCTTTAGGGATTTGCAATTTGAACCAAAAGAAATAATTTCCAAGGGTTTCCTATAAGGACATTGAGTAAGATAAGCTGAAAAATTCTTTAATAACACCCTATAATAATTTCAATGGTGGTTTTATTTTCTAGTCAGTTGTAGTATCATTGCCATACATATTGAGACAATGTTATAATATACAAGGAGAAGCAAGTAAATTTGCCCTTCATTGTTACTAGGCAGCCTGCATTGAATTATCATTATTATTATTTTTGTATGCCAATATTTTTGTATGCCAATATTAAGACTGAGGTAGACCTTAGCCATTTTATTGCTTTTTTAAACTGAAAAGCAGTAAATGGCTAAGGTCTACCTCAGTCTTGACATTCATTCACTAAAGTAAAATTACATTCCATTTTCTAAATACTTAGAGCTACTGTAACAGGGTGTTATACAGACAAGACAAATTCGTGGACTTTGTAGTAGTGCAATAAGTGTTGAACACACTTCCAGTCCTGAAGTAGCCCCATGGAAGTTACTTATCTGCATAACAACAGCTTAGCATCATAAGCCCAGAAACCCTCTTACTCACAAATCTGCAGATAAGCTGGGGACACTGTACTTCAGACTCTAGGTCTTAAGTCAGTTGAAGAAGCTGTGCTCAAACTTGCCCAGGCTGAAGGGACAGCAGCTGGGCATGAACGAGTACATGGTATTTACCACCACAACGTTCACTTCCACCCCATGATTTTGACCAAAGCAAGTCACACAACTAACCTCCAAGCTGAGGGACAGAGAAGGACTCTGCTCAAGATGAGACTATGGAATGGGTGTGGATGAAAGCAGGGTGGAGAAGTGCAATCAGTAATTCAGTTCGCCACAGAGGTCAGCATGCCCTAACAGGACAGGCGTGCCAACAAAAATGTCCTCTACTGTTGTAACGAACCAGTAGAAACAAATCACAAGAAATCCAGAACTGGTATATACATATTCTTTCAAAGATGTCAGGGGAAGTTTTCTTAGAATGAGTGACATTGAAATGGTTTAACAAAATAAAAACTTTTTGTGTTTTTGTTTGTTAATTGTTTTTTGATCAGGGAGCTAAAGACAAGATGTAGGGGAGGTATATAGATATTTCTCTTCAGTGGTATTTCCAGCAACTCTAAAACCTAAGCAAGAGGGCCCTAGATATCTTATCATTATGACCAACACCAATTATTAAAGTGTGGTTTCCAGAAGCATGCACTGGAAAAATCAACGTCGGCTTGCTATAGGAAAGATCAAGCTTGTGTGTGCGCCATCTAGAGGGCATCTGGAGAGGGTGCAGCACCCTAGGATGATGCCCTTGAAACTTTCTTCCCTTCTCTGGCCAGTCATGGCACTGATGTCATAGGAACATATACATGGGATTAGGAGAGGTTGTGTCTCTTTGACAGTATCAGGAACACAGTCTCTCAAGAACAAAGGCATTTTCCTCCAATCTGTGTGAACTTTCCTGATAATTCTCTGCTCCAGGCTTCTGGATTTTGGTCATGTCCATCACATCAGCCCTGGCTGATTTCAGCAATAAAGGAAATTTTGAACCCTGTGAACCTCAAGGTCCCCCAGGACTTCAAGGCCCCCCAGGACTTCAAGGCCCTAGGGGAATACCTGGTCCACAAGGTGAGCTTATTTCCCTGTGTTTACTGGCCATTCCTTTCCCTCTTTGGTTGTAGTGTTTGTAGACCCATTTAACTCCCCAATGACCTTGGTAATCAATATTGTTGAAGCAGGATGTTCCTTTTCCATAGCTCTGGGCTGTTCTTCAGCTCTTGACTATATGTCAGAATGTCAAAATCTCAACCAATATTTACTGAATCAGAAATTTGGGAATAGATGCAAATAGCCTAAGAGTTTAAGAGGTTCCACCCAGGATATTTGATGTTCCCCTGGGTTAGAGACCCCAAAAACAACTCTGGTTGGTGTCCACACATGATGTGGTAGGGTATTTTAGTTAGCTTTTTCTTTGCCATGACCCAAAGACCCCACAAGAACAAGCTAGAGGAGGAAAATTTTATTTCGGCTCACAATTTCAGAGGTCTCAGTCCATAGATGGGCAACTCCATAGCTCTGGACCAGAAGAAAGTCAGAACATCATGGTGAAGAATGTGGCAGATGGAAACAGCTCAGGACATGGCAACCAGGAAGCAGAGAGTGAGAGCGAGAGCACTGCTCACCAGGGACAAAATATAAACCCCAAAGTCACACTCCCAGTGACCTACCACCTCCAGCTACCTACCTGCCTACTACAGCCCAGTGATCCATATTACTGGATAAATGCACCAGTTGGGCTAAGGCCCTCATAACCCAATCATTTCACCTCTGAACTTCCTTGCATTGTCTCACACATGAGCTTTTGGGGGCCACCTCATATCTTAACCATAACAAAGGAACAAGAACAAAAACATGCATTAGCTGAGTGCAGTGGTACATGCCTGTAATCCCAGCAGCTTGGGAGGAGAGGCAGGAGGATCACAAGCTCAAAGACAGCCTCAGCAATTTAGCAAGACCCTGTCTCAAAATAAAATATAAAAAGGGCTGGGAGTATTGCTCAGTGGTTAAATGCTCTGGGCTCATCCCTGGTAAACCCCTCCCCCTAAATGCATTAAGTTCATTCAGTATACACAAACTTGGAAGAAGTATGAGGAGCCTGCATTCACCTTCACCCTTGCTATTTCTGCTAAGAAGCAAGTGAGGCTGGAGGAGGTTGCTTGCACTTTGAAAAGTTGTCCAAGATTGGGACTCTATTTGCATATTGCTGTTTATAGTAGGTTAACCCGCTTGAAATTTCTGCTTTGTAAGGGAAAATCAGACAAATATAGACATTGCAAATATTTCAATCAGACACAGTCAACTCTGTAATAAGAGGTGCTTGCCAGCTAAAGAACTGGTATTGTGAGGCTGGAGCTTATTGAGAATTCACACACCCACGTTGCAGCTCTGGGCTAGAGAACCCATGTGTCTTCACTAGTTAACTTCTAAGCTGGAACTGGCAAAATGAAATAAATTCTGAATTGAAATCAAATAGATTCATGTGGTAGAAAAATCATTCAATTGTATGCATGTGCACATACGTACACAGGTATCTGCAGGCACATCGCTCACATGCAAACATGATATGAAAAATAACTCATTGTAAACATTTAAAGGCAAAATCTACATTGAAAAATTAGAAGGAATACTATCAGGTTGGGCCTGATAAATTTATAGATTATGTCATAGAACACATGCACATATACTTACTTTGTTCATCAATTTTAAGTTCAATCATGGATTGAGGGAAATAACTTTACACTTTTTTTTTTCAAACTGGGCACTTTACCACTGAGCTACATCCCCAGTCCTTTTTATTTTTATTTTGAGATAGGTCTCAATAAATTGCTGAGGCTCTCACTAAGTTGCTGAGTCTGTCTTTGAACTTGTGATCCTCCTGCCTCCACTTCTTGAGTTGCTGGGATTATAGGAATACGCCACAACACCCAGCCATAACTATATACTCTTAAAAATACCATTGATGGCATTCACATAATTAAGTTTATAAACCAAGATACCTTAGAAAAATTAGCTTTGAAAACCCCTTTGAATAGCACTTTAGTACACAAGTTCTTGCAAGTATTGTTACTGCAATGCTCATCGTGGCTGCACATAGTTTACATTAGAGGCATAGCGTCTCCTAAAACATCCGGGGCAGGATGGGGCATGGAAAGATACCAATCAGCTGGCAATCTGGAGATTTCCATTTGACTCTGAGCACCTTCTCTGAAAACTAGACAACTTGAGGGACAAGTTGACCCCTGGGGCAGCAGTTTGCATCAAACTAACTCACATACATCACTAACATGCAGGTTCTTGAGCCCCTTATTTACAGACGCAGATGTAGAAGAAACCATGTATCCAGGGCATCAGTGAGGTTTGAGAGGCACCTGGGACTGTAACACATTCATGAGTTTCTGTACCATTGACCTGTTGCTTTTAGTCAAGGCACAATATGATTGCTTTTCTGCATTAATTCCTGCAGAAAGTGGTTTTTAGTTATAAGGTTGACAGTAAAGAAAACATGTGCTTCTGCCTGAAAGATATGTTTGATAAAATAACTCCAGAACTTATTCCTTCCAAAAACGTATTTTGAGTATTACCTAAAAGCTGGACATTTTAATAAGGTACAGCCCTAGTGAAGAGGCAGGTATTGAGGAGGGATTACAATTCGATGTGGTAAAGGTTATGGTCAACCTAAACACAAGATGCCACTATCTCTAGAGCTGGAGGACAGGAAGTTTCTAAATCTGTGGTAGGAAGGAAAACTTCCAGGAATTGGCCTGGGCTTGTTTCTCTCTGATCCGGATATCATTCTTCATGGGTTTAATTTCAATCTTTAAGGGTAAATAGAATGTAACTAAAAGGGGTGGATGGGAGACTTAGAGAAATATGTTGATCACCAAGTGCACAAGTTCAAAACTGCCTCTTCCCTCCTGGAGTACAGGACCTTCAGGTATGCAGGGAATGGCAGGACCACAAGGCCCTCCCGGAGACATTGAGAAGTGCCCATCGCCACCAAAATCTGCCTTTGCTGTGAAGCTGAGTGAGCGTCTCCCAGAGCCCTTCCAGCCCATTGTATTCAAAGAGTCTCTGTACAATCAGGAGGACCACTACAACATGACCACTGGAGAGTTCAGCTGCACCAACTCCGGTGTGTACAATTTTGGCTTTGACATTGGACTGTTTCAGAGTTCTGTGAAGATAAGCCTCGTAAGGAACGGTATCCAGATCAGAGAGAAACAGGCCCAAGCCAATGATGGCTACAAACATGCAATGGGGACTGTCATTATGGCCCTGGAGAAGGGGGACAAAGTATGGCTGGAATCCAAGCTGAACGGAGCAGACTCTGAAAGAGGAATCACTCAGATTGTGTTCTTTGGGTATTTGCTTTATGAAAATTAGGTTAGCTTGAGCTCCTCCATCCCTCTTGTAAGTCTGAATGAGTAAGCAAAATTTTCCATCTCACATGCTGCTCTATCATGGAATGAGGAAAAGTCTGAAAATGTAAGAGTTCTCAGTTGAAAAATCAAATTTAACATGGATCCAAGAAATGTGGAAATAATAAAGTCAGTTTGCAAATAGCCTAATCCCATCGCTGTAGCAGACCCTGATGAGGTTGGGGTCTTCCAAGAAGCCCAAGAAAAAAAAGATGGAGAAGCCCAGTGAATGTGATTATGGAGAAGAAATTCCCACTGAATCTTCAGGAAGCAAGAGCCTTGCTCTGTCACAGCTCCTTGCTTGCCCCAGGTTTACTAGGGATGTGACCAGTGAGATAAATTTCCCTGTAGAGGCAGGCAAGCCCTTTAAACTCTCACAAAAACGTGAATGCCTAACATCAGTTCCTTTCCTGGGAGGATATTTTGATGGGTGGATGGGAAGATGACTATAAGTATGGATTAGAGGAGGGTGTGTACCATTGCTGAGGACTGAATGGTGTACCATCCTCTTCCAAATTCCTGTGCAGAAGCCCTAGCTCCTAATGCAACTGTCTCTGGACCTAGAGTCTCAAATAGATATTAAGGATAAATGAGGTCATAAGAGTGGGGCCCTGTGTTGGTCAGCTTTTCATCCTTGTGATCTAAATACCCAACAAGAACAACTCAGAGGAGGAATGTTGGCTCATGGTTTCAGAGGATTTAGTCCATGGTTAGCTGACTCTAAAGCAGACACATCATGGCAGAGGGTATACCAGAGGAAAGCTGTCAGCTCACGGCAGCTGGGAAACAGAGAGAGAGAAAGGGACTGGGCAGCAGATGAACCCTTGAAGAGCACCCCCCATCCCCAGTGATCTACTTCCTCAACTAGGTCCTACCTCTCCGTGGTCCATTCTATTATCCATGATGGCCGATGAGGTCAGAGTTCTCACAACCCAGTCATTGTCCAAAAGCCCCAGCCCTGAACCTTGCGGTGCTCAAGGCCATGCTTCCAACATGGGAGCTTTGGGGGACATCCCAGATTACAACTGCAACTGGCCCTCCATGGACTGCGGCCTTACAAAAAGAAGACATGAGAGGACTCATTGTCAAGCCAGGAGGAGAGACTTCACCAAGAACCAAACTGGTTGGCAGCTGAATCTTGAGCTTCCAGCCTCTGAAAATTATAATAAATTTCTGTAGTTTCAACCATGCAGTCTATGATATTTTGCGATTGCCACAGCCAACCAAGACAACCTTCAAAACTTGCTAATTACCTAGCTGGTTTCCACTTTACTGCTCTTCCTTGCTTTTTTACTGAGACAACTCCAACTTTGTTTGAGGTAGCATTGAACCCAATTAGGCCCCCACCTCAGCCCCTTTCTCTCTTGGTGCCAGGAGCAGCCCTGTGGCACCATGCTGATAATCACAAACAAAGGCTATTGGGAAGTCTCTTCAAATGGGGACTCAGATGGACTGATTCTTTGACTCTTAGTTCACCCTTTGTCTTTCTTCCTTGGTCTGCAGGTAATAACAACAGGAGTGGCAACAATTATGTTTTGATCATGAGAACTAAAGCCCAGTGCTAAAAATGCTTCTTTTTAAACCACGAAACACGATAGCTGTGTATACATATCAGTACAATATAAATAATAAAACTAATGTCTGTTTATCTAACGTTCAGGTCAGTTAGCAGAAATGTCATTATACACCAAAAGTATCTTATGTTCTCCACCTGAAAAATGATTGGAGCATGAATATAGAGACAACTTGGCTCTTTAGTGACCTCTTTGAACAGCTCTTCCAGCCCTGGATTTCCACCTTCAGACATTATGTTAGTCAGTTTTCCATTGCTATGAAAAAATGCTTGAGATAAGTTCCTTAAAAGGAACAAAAAGATTTTTTTTTTTTTTTGGCTCATGGTTTCAGAGGTTCAGTCTATGGTTGGTTGGCTCTGTTGTTCTTGGGTCTGAGGCAGAATATTATGTTGGGGAACACAAGGTAGAGCAAAGCTGCTTACTTTATGGTGGCCAGGAAATGAAGAGAGAGACAGGAAGGGATCAGGGTTCCATATCCCCTTCCAGGGCACATCCCCAGTGATCTCACTTCTTCCCACTAGGCCCCATCTTCTAAAGGTTCCACATCTCCCAAAAGCATCACAGGCTGGCAACCATTTAGTACGTGGGCTTATTCTTCCCCTGATCTCCAAAGGCTCACGTCCCTCTCATAATGCAAAATGTATTTAATCCAGCTCCAAGAGTCCCCCAAATCCTAATTCTTCCAGCATTGCTCCCAGGTCCATAGCTGAAGTCTTTTTTGAGACTCAAGGCAAACACTTAGCTGTGAGCCTCTATAAAAATCAAACAGCAGATATACTTCCAGGATGCAACGGCACAGGGTGCACATTCCCATTTCAAATGGAATAATAGGAAAATAATGAGGAGGAACTGGATCAAAGCAAGATTGAAAGCCAGCTGGTCATACATTAAATTCTATAGTTCCATCCCCAGCATGGGGTGAGGGGTGGGCATGTGATAGCAGGATGTGGCCCCAACCTCCCCATGTTTTTGATGGCTCCAGCCCACGTGGTCACTCACATGAGCTAGCTCTTCTCTCAGCAGGCATTCCTTGTTTCTAGCATCTGAAACCTCCTGGAATCTTTACTGCAGCTTTGCTTACATTGCCCTGTCAGGGCCTTCTTGCAGGGTCTCCGACCCTGCCACACACTGCCTGACCTTCCAGCCTCTGAAGTCTTGGAGGAAGCCTTCACAACCCCACAACTCTTACATTCTGCATGCCTGCAAATCCAGCTCCACACTCATCACCCCAAGCCTTACTACCAGTGAGAGCTGGTCCAGGGCCTGTGTGAACCATGGCTGTAGCAGACTCTGAGAGCCTTTCTGCCTGTAGCTGGGAAATGAATCCCAGGGAAACAACTGTCCAGGTGGTCCTGTGGGAGCATGGTTCTTTGGGGCTCTCTTCTCAAAGGAAATTCTGAAACGAGTTTACATTTTTCTACTTTTGAGGCTGGGATGGGTGAGGTCTTACTGATTCCAGAGATGCCTTCAAGACATCTTTCTTACTGTGCTGGTATAAAGTATTTGGCTTCTTTTAATGGTGCCAATCTCTTTAGCAACTGCACCCTCCTTGGCAGCACGTTTAAATGTGCTCCTTTTTCAGCCAACTGCAAATTTCCTCAATTTTTTCACTGTTTCTTTTTACTCCTGATTTTCAAAATAAATTTGGCTAAAATCAGCCAGTGATACTCATGCTTCTGCTAAATGCTCTGCTGCCTTGAAGTTTCCTCTGCCAGACAGACGATTCTGTCATCTTTAAGCTCAGCCTCCCACATAGTCACAGGGCACGGGTGTAATGCAGCCAAATTCTTTTAAACAGTATAAAAATGATGGCATGTTGTCCAATTCCCAGTAGAGTCCTTATTACTTTCTGAAACCTCATGAACATAATTTTTACTGTCTGCCTTTCTGTCAGCATCTGGTCTTCTGATCTCTCACCAGAATTTCCCATTAAGTTCTACTTACAAGATTCTAGGCTTTCTCTAGTCTGCTCCTCCAAACTTTCAAAACTCCTCCCACATAACCAGTTCCAAAGATGACTCCACATCATTTCAGGCATAATCACAGCTACCACCCACTTCTTGGTACCCATTTTCTATGTTAGTCAGCTTTCCATTCCTGTAACAAAACACCTGAGATAATCAACTTAAAAGAGGAAAGTTTATTTGGGCTCACAGTTTTGGAGGTTTCAGTCCATAGCCAGTGAGTTGACCTATTGTTTTGGGCCTAAGTGAGGCAGTGCATCATGGTAGGACTATATAGTGGAGCAGAGATGCTCACTTCCTGGCAGCTGGGAAGTAAAGAGGGAGACAGAAGACAGAAGAGGGTCCAAAGTTCCAATACGCCTTCAAGGCACACTTGCGATTACCTGACTTTATTGCACTAGGCCACACCTCCTAAATGTCCCACCACCTACCTGCAGCACCTTGAACTGGGGACCAAGCTTCCCACACATGGGCTTTTGAGGGACATTGAAGATCTAAACTACAGCAGTCCCTTTGAGAAAGAACCTCGCAACACTGCCAAAAGTTTACACAGTTAATATTTCTCCCAGCATTTCAAAGGCACCTGTGGCCTTTTACCAATATGATCATACTCTAAAAAAAAAGAAAAAGAAAAAGAAAGGGAGGTTGGGAATAATCAGACGATTAGGGGATTACTTAACACTATCTCTAAACTGACACTAATTCCAGGACACTTAAAATGTCACTTTGGTCCCCTAGTCAGGGTTGGGATTTATGGAGACCAGATAATCAAGTTTAAGCTCAGGTTCTTCTTATAGTGGGTCCAGTGGAGTCCCAATCCAATCATAAGATTATTTCCTCAGTTCTGGAAAGCACAATTGGAATAAACATACTAAGAAAATCATAGGATTCCCATATTGGTTCCCTGAGCTATGGATTGAAGGCTTCCATTGTAGGAAAGGTCAGAAGGAAGCCATTAGAACTTCCCTTATCTATGAAAATAGTAAACCAAAAGAAATGCAACATTCCTGGGGAGACTTTTAGGGATTAGTGTCATCATCCAGGACTTAAAAAATGCAGAAGGGTTGGTTCACTACATCATACTCAAGTATCTATTTGACCTGTGCAGAAGAAAGATGGATCCCAGAGAATGACTATGGATTACTGTAAGTTTACCCAGGTGGTGACTACAATTGCAGCTACTATATTAGATGTGGCTTCATTCTTGAACACAGTAACACATCTCCCGGTACCTGGTATGCAGCTATTAATCTGGAAAATGCCTTTTTCTTCATCCCTGTCATAGGGCCTACTAGAAGCAGTTTGCATTCAGCTGGTGAAGACAACAATATACCTTCACTCTCCTACCTCAGGGGTATGTAAGCTCTCAGGCCGTGCATCATAGTTCAGTTGACAGAGATCTTAATTATCTTTTCCCACAAGCTATTACCACACTCGTCCATTATATCGATGACTGTATTCATTCACTTTGGCTGTCATAACAAAATACCACTGACTTGTTAACTTGTTAGTGCAACATAAATTTATTTTCTCACTATTCTGGAGGCTATAAGTCCATGAGCAAGGTGCCAACAAATTTGTTTCCCATGAGGGTTCTCTTCCTATTTGCAGATGGCTACCTTCTCTGTCCTCACATGGCTTTTCTTTGGTGTGTGCATAGAAAGAGAAGGAGTGGGATCTTGGTGTCTCTTCTTATAAAGACTTTAATCAATGGTATAGAACTCCATAATATGATATCGTTTAATCTGAATTGCTTCCAAAAGTCTCTATCTCCAAATATAGCCACACTGGAAGTTAGGGCTTCAATATATGAAGTGTAGGTAGAGGAGAGAACATAACCCTCCATCCTAAATAAGGACATTATGCCAATGGAGTCCATTGAGCAAGAAATGGTAATAACCCTATTATTGATAAGATATTTGTGTGTCAAATGGTGGAAAATAAATACAACAGAGGACTTAGGCCTTCTACCTCAGTGAGATTTCCAGGTGTCCATTGGTATGGAACCTCATGAGATATCCCTTCTAAAGTAAGGGCTTTCACATCTGTCCCTCCTATAATCTAAAAGAAGGTACAACATCTAGTAGGCCTATTTAGATTTTGGAGGCAGCACATTCTTTATGTGGACCATTTGCTGTGTGACTAGATAAATGGTTATGAGTTGAGTCAACAAGAGAAGGCTCCTGTTTTATTCAGGTTTCTTTTGCTGCTGTGACTAAATGATCTGACTAGCACAACTGTAGAGGAGGAAAAGTTTATTTGGGGTCTCACAGTTTCAGAGATCTTAATCCATAGAAGGTCGACTCCATTTCTCGAGGCTCAGGTGAGGCAGAACATCATGGTAGAAGAGTGTGGCAGAGGGAACCTGCTCACATGTTGATCAGGAAACAAAGAGGCTCTACTCACCAGATACAAATATATACCCCAAAACTATGCCCTCAATTCCCACCTCCTCCAGCCACACCCTACCACTTCAGATACTACTCAGTTAATCCCTATCAGGGATTAATTCACTGATTGGGTTAAGACTCTCACAACTCAATCATTTCTCCTCTGAACCATCTTGGATTGTCTCACATGCAAGCTTTTTGGGGGACACTTCACATCCAAAGTGCAACAGCTCCACAACAGGTTCAGACTGTTATGTATGCTTCTCTGTCACTCAGGCCATATGACTTATCAGCTACAATAGTTCCTGGGGAGACAGGGACAGACACAGCAGGTGAAGAGTCACAACTAGATGAGGTCTTGCTGAGGACAAAGAAGATATGAAATAGGTAGTGAAAGAAAATAGTTATAAATGCCAGCTATTACCACATGACCAGTTGCAGAAATGACAACTATAATACTTCTTAGTATTTCTTCCTTATTTTTAATAAACATGTTTGTGTGTTTATATAAATATAACATGGATGGACCTTACAAACAGATAAGTAGACAAAATAAGAATATCTACTGCAACACACAAGAATATTGTAGCTTGACCCATGGGATGAATCACAAGTATTATGAATTTCACAGGCACAGACATTCAAAATATATCAGAAGTTAAATAAGTATACATGTACGTAAATAAACCATGAGCCTTTCTCACATGTATTTTCAGAAGCGCAGAGGTAAATTACATGATCCCTTGCCTGTAACAGCACAGACTACTGATGAGATACATTTATCGTGGTGTGGTAAAGGGCACTTTGGCATGTCATCTCATATTCAAAGTTTGCCTTTTTTATTTGCATTTTTGGAATTTTTATACTTTTCCAAGATCTAGGCCAATTCTCTGAAATCCAGTGAAACAAATGGCCAGTTCATCAAACGTGCCACCCACTGCACTGGCTTTCGTCAAATGGGCTTATTGTATGAGTATGATTCCCTTCTCCCACCTGCTCATCTTCTCTAAACTTAGGCTTCTAGCTGGTTTGATAATATGGAGAGTTGAGTGTTAGAAATATAGGGATAACTTGATCAAGAAGACGTCTCTGTGCCCTTGGATAACATCTCCAAAGATGACCTGGGTACTTGATGATTCCCCAGAACACACCTGAGCTCCAAATATGGCTTCAAATAGTCACTTTCCTGAAGGTAAGGAGATAAACACATTCAAAGCACACAGTAACTTCAACGTTGCAGGCCCTACAAAGTTTACAGTCCTAAATGTAACATTAAGCATCTTTCCCAGGTTACCTGAGGTAAAGATGACATCATCATCATCATCATCATCATCATCATCAATCGCTTCTTTCTAGAACGGAAATTATATCTCTGATCTCTGAATCATTTTGGATTACAGTTTGACACACTGTTTGGTGGGTGGAAGTGAAACTGCCATCTGTTATTTTCAAAAGCTCATAGTATTCGTATACAGAAGCATCACAGGTGTCTCCATGAGCTCCTGCTTGGGAATTATGGCAGAGAAAAATGCTAATTCTGGGGGCTTCCTCATTGAGAGAATGAGCTTATTGTTGTGTTTCTCTGATCTGCTGCCTGCAGCTGTCAAGACCTGATTCCTGAAGTCTTCCCACATTTGTGTGAACCCAATTCCTATATTAAATGCTGTACTCCTGTATTAAATGCTGTCCTGCAGTCTGAGCACAGGCTGATTGAAAGGCTTCCTTGAATCAGCTGGTTGCTGGGTTCCCGGCTCAGTTCACACTCAGGAATGCTCCCATCTCCCTCCACTGCAGCCCAATTCCAACCGGTTCTTGTCTTGAAAAAGAAGAGGAAGTCCAGTTTCCATCTCCAGTGAAGTCCAAGAGCATGAAACCAAAAAAACTCGGGAATAATTCCTGAAATTTCCCCCAATTTGGCAGGGAATGTAAACCTCCTGATTCAGGAAAATGAGCAAATCCCAACATAAGCACAAGCATCAGAAAATCTACACTGGGACCGCTCATCATCAAATTCAGGAAAATTCAAAACAGAGATAATTATGAAAGCAGATGAAATAAAATGGAATACTGCTGTAGGGAAGTGTCAACTTTTGACCAATGGAAGAAGAGTCTTCAGAAGTCAAAAGTCTAGATCAGCGGCACAGTGTTTCACCAAGTGTTGAAAGAAAAAACTCTCAATGCAGAATTCCTTACTCAACAAAAATGTTCAGGAATACAGGTGATGTCAAGATAGTCTCAAATGAAAGAAATCTAAGTGTATTTGTCACCAGCTGAATTATATTTTAAAAATTGAGGAAGTTCTTCAAAAAAGAATAACAGGGACATGAAAAGGAAGCTTGAAACATTAAAAAGAAAGAGCAACAGAACAGATAAATACGTAAATATAATAGACTACCTTCCTCTTGAGTTTCCTTAAATTATGTTATGTAGTTGAAATCAAAATTATAATATTAGATAACATGTTCTCATTGCATGAAAAGAAAATATTTAAGACAACCAAATTATAAATTGGGGAGAACAAAGGAACCCAAATGGTGGTAATATTCCTACAGTTCACTTGAAGTTATAAAATGTTGACAGCATTAGACTGTGATAAGTGATATGTAATTGCTAGAGCAACCACTAAAAATATACAAAAAATTATCAGAAATACTACAAATAAAGCAAGATGGAATATTGAAAATGTTCAAGTAACTCACAGGAGGGCATCAAATGGAAACAGAGAACAAACAACAAAATGAGTAGTTTAAGTCCTAACAACAATAATTACATTAAATGTAAGTAATCTCAACATTATAATTTGTAGAGCTGATTTAAAAATAACCTATCTACCTGCTGTCTATAAGCATTAAAAGTATTAACAGCATTGTATTTAAACACAGTACTAGAAGTGGGCTAAAAATAAGTGACTAAGCTGTGTGCAGTCTGCATGCCTGTAATTCAAGCAGCTCGGGAGGCTAAGGCAGGAGGATCACGAGTTCAAATCTGGCCTTAGCAATTTAGCAAGGCCCTAAGGAACTTAGCGAGACCCTACCTCTAAATAAAATCTATAAAAGGGCTGGAATGTGGCTCAGTGGTTAAGCACCCCTGCGTTCAATTCCTGGTACACACACACACACACACACACACACACACAAATGTGACTAGAAAAAGATTTACCATGCCAACACTAACCAGAAGAAAGCTGAAGTGGTCACAACTAATATAAGATAAAGTGAACTTCAGAGCAAAGAAGATTATGCAGAGAGAGACAGGGATGCTATAAAAGGATAAAATAGTGATTTCACTTAGAAGGTATAGCAGCCATAAATGTGTGTGCACCGTATGACTAAGGTTAAAATACATGAAACAACAAGTAACAGAAACGAATGCAAAAATATACAAATCATAATTATAATTGTGACTTCAATAGCCCTCTTATGGTTATTGACAGAATTCCTAAACATAAAACAGCAAGAAGATGGAAGAGTTGAGTACTACTGTCAACCCACAGGACCTAAGTGACATCTGCAGAATCCTAACCCAACAGCAGCCCCGTTCACATCCTTTCTTAGTGCCCACGGAGCATTCACCAAGCTAGCCTCTATTCCAGATCACACAGTGAACCATGAGGCTAGAAAACAGACGACAATAATTTTTTGTCAGCAGAAAGTACAGCGTCTATAATCCAACGTCTTGCTTAGTATTTTTATGCAGATTTTCTACAGAATTTGCCCTCAGTTTCCCCCAACAGTTTGCTGTCTCTTCCCCATGATTATGGCAGATTTTTGAAAATATACCATCATGATATAAGTGATCTCCCTTTTATTCTCTTCTTTCTAATCACACATACAAAGCAGCTTTTCCATCTCCTCCTGCTGTAAAATACAGCCATATAGCTGAGTTCTAACCCATGGAATTGAGTGGAAGTTATGAGTACGAATTCCAGAACTTGGCCCTGGAAAATCTTCCTGTATTCTGTATAGGTCTCTTGTATACTCTTCTGGCTTGACCCTGAACACCATTAATAGGTACAATTAATACATCTTAATCAAATGCTAAAAAATCGAAACATAAATATGGGAATGTTAGAAGCCACATATGGAAAATGACAGTCGAAAGTTGAAGGATCCTGGAACTCTGAGTCATCCCTTAGAAGAGATTTACCTTCTAATCAGGAACATCCATTTGGATTTTACATGATTGTATTTTAGCTCTTGAGACTTGGGTGTTTACCTCTGTCGGCAGCTATAAATACAGTCAACAATGTGTTTTTCTGACTTTTCTGTTGTTCCTAAGGGATAGTTGGTTCAAATAAGGTAGTCTACTAGTACTAAAATAGAGACAGGGTGGCATAATTTACTCTGGCCCTCTTGAAACACACAGACAAGCTTGACAAAACCTCCAGTACAAGCAACAGAAGATAGCTATTTGGAATACTATGCTGTTAAGAAAAATGAGATAGCGGGCGCAGTGGCTCAAGTCTGTAATCCCAGAATTTAGGGAGGCTGAGACAGGAGAATCGCGAGTTCAAAGCCAGCCTCAGCAATGGCAAGGCACTAAGCAAGCAACTCAGTGAGACCCTGTCTCTACATAAAACACAAAATAAAGCTGGGGACGTGGCTCAGTGATTAAGTGCCCCTGAGTTCGATCCCCAGTACCAAAAAAAAAAAAGAAAAATGAGATAGAACTTTATGTATGACTGCATGTATGTTGTGATTCTATATCACTTACAACCAGAGAAATGAAATGTTATCCTTTATCTGTGTACAATGAATCCAATTGCACTCTGTTATCGTGTAAACCTAAATAGAACAAATAAATAAATTAAATATGAAAAAAAAGAAAAATGAGATAGAAATCAAACAGGTAGAAAGATGCAAATGGAGAATAGTTCACACTGATATATGTAGCTCCAGACTGGTGTCCTCCAAGGCCATCAAGACAAAGGTCTTTAAGTAACTCCATTTTATTTATTATTAATAAATAATAAATGGAAGACCAATAGAGGAAGAGAAATAGGAAGGATGAAGGGAGGGAATGAGGAAGTATCAAGGACTGAAATGGAGCAAATTATATTCCACATATGTATGATTATGTCTAAATGAACCCCAAGAGTATGTATAACTATAATGCACCAATACAAACGTTTGAAAAGAAATAGATCATAACTTCAGTCTGGTTTGTCTCTTCAGTTGCCACCTGTTTCTAAGCTTGCCTACTCCCTCATGTTCAGCGTCAGCTCACAGCACCAGAGACTTTATCATACTTTGTAGGTGATTTGGGGCTTCCCTAAGACTTGGGCTTGGTCCTTCATGAAGGAACCTGGCAGTGATGAAGCCTTCTGTCAAACCTGAAGTGGTAATTTCTAGGTTTCCTGCAGATAAAAGTTCCTGTGGCCACCTTCAGGTTCCTCTGAGGATTGTACAACACCTCCATGAAAATGGCAGGTTTAAAAGGTGGAGGAAGCCTTTGCCCAAGTATCACAGTGAGGACTGGCCTCTCTCTGCAGGGGCATTTTATAGTGGGACCTTCTGGTCCTAGGAATCTTGATTTACCTTTGTGCTCTGGAGGGTCTAGTAAACATGAAGAACAGTTCCAAGAAACAGATTCCTTAGGAGCTTCCCAAGCACATTTTCGGATGCTATCATCTTACATACTGAATTTGAGACCCACTACTCTCTAGGTTTTCTTTTCAGTACCCCAATATCTGCCCCCTGGTGCACTTACCCTCTGTGCTAAGAGTCTTTGATACAGTCTAGACTGCAGTTTTGTAATTGCTCCTCTCTGCTTTCCATTCCCCAGTTGCTCTTCTTTCCCTAAACCAGTAGTGCCTGGTCTGTGCTTGGCTTGACTCATGGGCCGCCATTGATGAGTTAGACTTTATTGACCCTTGTCAAGTCTCTGTACATCTGCCTTGTTACCCAAGCTCCTTTCATTCCCTTAAGACCCCTGAAACTATGCACAACACACTTGTTTGTTTTCTTCCTTTCTATTTTGCTCCAAGAGTGATATTCAGTGATCAGAATAATAAATCTATACCAGACCCTGGGTAAAGACCAATATTAGTGAGAGGTAGCTTTGGTAGAATAGCACATCATGGTTTAACATTTGGCTTCTGGCTTTTAACAAAACTGAGGACAAGTTATATTTGTGCTATATATTTGTGATTCCACTTGTGTTACTTAATCTTCTTTAGATTGTGTTCCTCCATTCACAAAACAGGGACAATAACATCAAGTGTCCATTAGTCCTTTGGCAGGCTTAAATACAACAATATGTGTAATGCTCTTAGCACAGGCCTGGTGTATTGTGAGCAATGCATAAATGTTAGATGTGTGACTGGCATGTGGTCTCTAAGTTCATGACTAGACCCACTATGAGCCTCAGGAATTTTTTCAAAAATATTGCAACAGAACTGCAGGTTATCATTTCGCTGAACAATGTTCATTTTCTCCCAACTTGAGTGGGTCTAAACTTTAGGCAGTAAGACTGGTCTTCTTTTTTTTTGGTACTGGAGATTGAACTTAGGGGCACTCAACCACTGAGCCACATCCCCAGCCCTATTTTGTGTTTTATGTAGAGACAGGGTCTCACTGAGTTGCTTAGCACCTTGCCATTGCTGAGGCTGGCTTTGAACTCACGATTCTCCCATCTCAGCCTCCCTAAGTGCTGGGATTATAGGCTTGCGCCACCGCGCCTGGCTAAGACTGGTCTTCTTTGAGGATAATTAAATCAATAAACTGATTTTTTTAATCATGTGGACTAGCAAGCTTTGAAATCATAAACCCAGGGACACTTGATCTAAGGGGAGTAGACCAAATAGCTCTTCGGTGATGGTTATGGCCTCATGAGACATTTTGCAGAATGCACGAGCTCTTCCGCAAGGCCACTCTTGAGCTAGAGTCAGACACCTGTGAGCAGCGAGGCATGGAGCCCACCCACCCAGCCTCCTGCATTTCTACACCTGTCTGTCAAAGATAAGCAGCACACCTTGAGCAGTGACTCAAAAGGCTTTGGCAGTGACCTAGCTGGGACGTCCATGTAGTAACCAAGTGCTACCTCTCCCATGATATATGACCTTGGTTCAGCATTTTTAATCCAATTTATTTTTTTCTTCCCAAGGATCTAAGTTTTACTAAGGTTATGGCCCCTTTCCCTCCTCTGAAAGACCATCAGATCCATGAAAGTGACACTCCATGTTTGGACTCTGATTAGCACCTTCTGTTACCATGATTTACCTATGGCTTGGTGTCCCCTGGATACTAGGATAGGTTGGGTTCCTTAGCCTGCACTGGAACTCCAATTGAGGTAACTTGTTTGTCTGCTGCAAGAGCCTGTCCTGAAGCTTATCAGTGGTTCATCCTAGCAAGAAAATATTAAATAGCATGAAATCAAACATTCACCTTTATGTCAAATGGGAACATAAAGGAGATTAATAGTCAATCTTTGCTCAAGTTAGGTCATTCATCTGGTTGGCTCTAACCATCAGGGTGGGAAGATGGCAGCCCTCAAGGGTTGGCCATCAGAAAAATCTGTTATGCCTGCAGCTTATACAACAGAGAAAACCAAACAAAAGGAAGCAGCTTCCACTGCTCTGTAAATCTAACCCAAGATTACACAAAATGTTTTTCCAGACAGTAATTTCAGCACAGATCAAATAGTCCTGAACTGGGGACTTAGCCTTATGATGACACTTTGTCATTTGGAAGCTACTATTAATTGAATGTATGTGGTATTCTTTTTAAAAATTTTTTAAATTTGTTCTGATTAGTTATACATGATAGCAAAATGCATTTCGATTCATTGTAGGCAATGGAGCACAACTTTTCATTTCTCTGGTTGTATGTGATGTAGAATCACACCATATATGCAATCATACATATACCTAGGGTAATGATGTCCATCTCATTTCGCCATTTTTCCTGCCCCCATGTTCCCTCCGCCTCCCTCCCTCCCCTTTTCCCAAAGTTCGTCCATTATCCCCATGTCTCCCCCCATTATGGATCAGCATCTACTTATCAGAGAGAACATTCAGCCTTTAGTTTTTTGGGATTAGCTTACTTTGCTTATTATGATATTTTCCAACTCCATCCATTTACCTGTAAATGCCATAATTTTATTCTCTTTTAATGCTGAGTAATATTCAATTGTGTATATATACCACAGTTTCTTTATCCATTCATCTGTTGAAGGGCATCTAGGTTGGTTCCACAGTTTAGCTATTGTGCACTGAGCTGCTATAAACACTGAAATGACTGCGTCACTGTAGTATGCTGTTTTTAAGTTCTTTGTGTATAGACTGAGCAGTGGGATAGCTGGGTCAAATGGTGGTTCCATTCCAAGTTTTCTAAGGAATCTCCATACTGCTTTCCAGATTGGTTGCATCAATTTGCAGTCCCACCAGCAATGTATGAATGTGCCTTTTCCTCCACATCCTTGCCAACACTTATTGTTGCTTGTATTCTTGATAATTTTCATTCTGACTTGTGTGAGATGAAATCTTAGAGTAGTTTTGATTTGCATTTCTCTAATTACTAGAGAAGTTGAACATTTTTTCATATATTTGTTGATTGATTGTATATCTTCTTCTATATATCTTCTGTGAAGTGTCTGTTCAGTTCCTTAGCCCATTTATTGATTGGGTTATTTATTTTTTTGTTGTTAAATTTTTCGAGTTCTTTATGTATTCTGGAGATGCATTGGCAAAAATACAGCCTCTTTAACAAATGGTGCTAGGAAAACTGGAAAACCATATGCAGCAAAATGAAATTAAACCACTATCTCTCACCATGCACAAAGCTCAACTCAAAGTGGATCAAGGACCTAGGAATTAGATCAGAGACCCTGCACCTAATAGAAAAAAAGTAGGTCCAAATCTTCATCATGTTGTATTAAGTCCTGATATTCTTAACCAGACTCCTAAAGCATAAGAAATAAAATCAAGAATTAATAAGTAGGATGGATTCAAACTAAAAGGCTTCTTCAAAGCAAAGGAAATAATCAATGACATGAAGAGAGAGCCCACAGAGTGGGAGAACATCTTTACTACACATGAAGCATATAGAGCACTAATCTCCAGGGTGTATGTGGTATTCTTTATTAAACGTGTTAGTAACACTTACAAATGAAATTTTCAAAAGTAACTAGAACATATTGTTTTCCTATTATGGTTAGCAATTGTTAAATATACAGCTTCTGTTTAAGTCCCATAAAAATGCTGAGAAAGTTTTACTGCAACTATTTTCAGATGAGAAGTAAGTCTCAGAGGGTTTAGTTAAAAAGTGTAATTCAGATATTTGAAGGCAGAACCCTTCAACCCTATGCGTTTTCCACTATAATCTGGATTTACTTTAAATGTTTATGGATGAAATGCCTGCTAAAAGGAGAAATATAAGCCAGAAAAAAAGGCTGTCCAATATGTTATTAGAAAATAGATTGATAGACTGGAGTCAATGGGAACATCAACTACTCAAGAATCCAAGATAATGTAGTGTGTTTGTTCAAGATGTAAAGGAACGCTCTCATTTCCTCAACTCAAGGAAAATCTGTTATTTAACATTATGATTATTTACATTTAGAGATTATATGCATAGGCTCATGACAATTATTTATACCCAGAAAAAACAACAGCACCAAAGGACCTTCTTTGAAGACAAGTTTAGGACATTGGAATATGAAATTTGAGCAAAAATACTCCTGTCAAATACTGTGCTACAGATGTGACCAGCAGCCTAGCTGAGTGGACCTTGGAAACATCTTCTAAGAAACCATAGAGTACTATAGAATTCAAAAAAAAGTAGAATTATTTTGGTCACACTAAAAAATGATATTGGACTTCTGTGACATCTATTAAGAAAAAGGCATTACTTTATTTATTCATTTATTTATTTTTGGTACCAGGATTTGAACTTCAGGGGCACTCGACCACTGAGCCACATCCCCAGCCCTATTTTGTGTTTTATGTAGAGACAGGGTCTCACTGAGTTGCTTAGCGCCTCGCTGTTGCTGAGGCTGGCTTTGAACTCGTGATCCTCCTGTCTCAGCCTCCCAACATGCCTGGGATTACAGGCGTGCACCACTGTGCCCAGCCAAGGCATTACTTTTATAACCTTCTTATTATGAAATAAAACACAGATACAAAAATACACATGCACCCTCAAGTTATTACTATTAAAAGGCAATCACTCTCCGGATTCTCACCCAAGTCAAGAATTAGAAATTTTCTGACTACTTCAACAGTCCCTCCCCTGTTCCTCTTAGTGCCACCTATCACCTCCTCCAGGAAGGTGACCTTTTGGTAATCACTGTCTTACGTTATTTGTGGTTTGGTCAACCAAGTGTGCATTCCTGGATATCATAGTTTTATTTTGCTGCTATTTAATTTGGCTGAGTTATTTGCATCTCTTTTAATCAGCTGGTATTCACTCTATACCTTTCTTTTACTATACCAACTCTGTTGAAGAACTAAAGCTACTTGATCTGTAGCGTTTCCCACAGCCTGGTTTTTGTTGAGTACAGTTCAACACGCTCCTCTAGCTTCTATATTTCCTAGATACTGACAGCTGGATCTATCAAATGGAGGTTCAATCCCTTTCTCAAGATTATAGGTGCTAGGGAGTTTATTTATTCACCAGGGACACATAATATATGATTTTCTCCCTGTATGTCATGATAGCTCAATTTTATATCAATTAATTTACTGGGGAATTTAAAATAATAAGATTATAACTCTATTACTTCTTTCATATTTATTACTTGGAATAATTCCATAAATATGTTTTTCCCATATACTATTTGCACAAGTCATGATAATGTTCATAGAAGAAAATTAGAATAAATGATTAATTACTTTCCTTTACTCAATAATTTCTAAAGTTGTCAATTCATTTCCTATCATCCTCAGAATGTGATCAATTATGTTGGCTTGGTTAATGTTATTAATTACGGGTTTAAATGCATCTGATGATTTCCAGTTCACTGAAGTAGTCATCTTGCTGAAGCTCCAACCAACTCATCTTTGACCACTGTGAATCATTTTCTTTAATTTATATTCTGAAAAATTTTGACATGACTCTGTATTAGATGTGACAATATATTCCACACAAGCCTTATTAATTTATGAATTTCCTGCTCAAAAACTGTCATCAGTCACTTATCTAAGAAGACTTGGTTTTTCTGAGGAAAACAATATTTCAAGAGCACAATCTGGCACTAGGGATATCTGTTGGTAGTGTAATTACCTTTATCAGTTCTCCTGATTTCTTCATGCAAATCCAGTTAGCATCTAGTGTCCTTTTCTTTTTGCCTAAGGATTTTCTTTAGTATTTCCTATAAGTCCATTTTATGACCAGTGAATTAATCAGATATTGTTTACCTGGGAATTTATTTTCATCTTAATTTTTGAAGGATAGTTTTATTGGCTGAATACAAAATTCCTGGCTTAGAGCTTTTATTCTTCCAATACTTTAAATACATAAGCTCAGAGTCTCTGACCTTCTTGGTCTCTGAAGAGAGGTTGGTCCTTAATCTTATTGAGGTTCCTCTGTACATTAGGAGTAGTCACCCTTTTGCTGTTTTCAAGATTTTGTCTCTCTTTGGTTTTGAACATTTTGACTATGATGCATCTGGGCATGGATTTCTTTGAACTTCTTATTCTTGGAATTCATTGAGTTTCTTGGATCTGTAAATTAGTGTTTTTCATAAAATATGGAATATTTTGGCCATTATTTCTTCAAATGTATTTTCTGCTCCTTTTTCTATCTCCTCTCTTTCGAGGATTCCCCTCATTCATATACTATAATATGCTTAATAGTGTCTCCTAGATCTCTGAGGTTCTGTTAATTTCCTTTTCATTATTTTTCTTTATTTGGTTCTATTTAAAATAATTAGTAGCTTTTAATTTATATTTTCCTATTTGGTAAATTATTTTTTTCATACTTTCTTTGAATTAGTTGAACATGGCTTTCTTTAGATCTTTGAGCATACTTCCTTTGTATGTGAGGTGTTCCCCAAAAGCTCCTGTGTAAATGTAGAAATATTCAAAAGTGAAAGGATTGAACTATGGAGGGCTGTAACCTAATCAGTCCATCCTAGGTTGAATGGACCAACAGACTTTAACTGTAGGCAGGTGGGGCATGGTTGGAGGTGGGTCACTGGATGCTGAGAGCCATCCATGAACTAAAGTGATGTTGAAGCCATTAGGCAGGAAATTCGGTATGAGGAACTCCCAGCAGCCACCCTGCTGGTTTGAGAACTCCTGGTTCATGTGGCCTCCTACCTAGCTCCATCTAATTCAGCACAGGATTGAAAATGGGGTGACCTCCTGGAGCCACACAGCCTCTCGGAGTTGGGTGTGGCTTGCCAAAATGTCAACCTGTTTGCAGCAAGACCCCTACCACACCAAGAAACAAGACTCCTCTCACTGAAACCTTATTCCTGCCTTTGATGTACTCCCCCATAAATAAAGAATTGGAGCCATTTTTCAGTTGTTCAGTTCCAGCTCCTACATTCAACTAAAAATAGGCATGCATCAAAATGATGAGAATTGATTTAAAACTGTGAGAAAAAAAGTGATAAATTCACATATACAGGAAATTCAGATATTGGAATTATTAGACATATATGTTAAATCACTCTTTTTGATTTTATTAGTTCACTCACAGGTGAGTGTCTGAAGACATTTAGGTTGTCACACCTGAGGGTGGCCGGGGGCATCTGTGCATGAAGCCCAGTGATTACATTGAACATCCCACCAGGTATAGGCTGGCCCCTCTGGCAAAGAATCATCAGTTCCAAAATATCAGCACCTTTAGTGCCAAGACTGAGAAATCCTGCTCTAGATCATATTTTCTCCCTCCAGAATGGATTTGATTTTTCTTGGGCAAAGATTTTAATTTGAAGAAGATAATCCAATAATTTACTGATCATTTTCAAAGTGAGAGAGTTGGTATCTTTCTGATGTTTAGCCCTAGAATATAAACATTTAGAGGTTCCAATTAAAAATCTGGCATATTTATTAGGAATTTTCATCTTTGTGGTCACCAAATTCCAATTTTTGTCCCTTTCTCCCTGGGATTCTGGGATAACTCCACTCAGCTACTCAGCCTTCAGCCAGTCACACTCAAATCAACAAATACCCTGACTATCCTCTGCCTACCCCTTCCCCACTCCTCCCAGGCTCTGATAGGCAACCTTATGCTTTCAGCTTTTAAAAGATTCCACCTGTGAGTGAGATCATGCAGTATTGCCCTTTCTGTGCTTGGCCTATTTCACTCTGGGTTCAATCCCATTGTACCCCATAAACACATAACACTGTTATGTGTCCATGAAAAATTTTAAATACCTAAAAATAAAAATTTACCTAATATTTATCTCAGCTCTCTGGAATTCCATTCCTTTTTAAAACTTTGCTCTAATTAGTTATCCATGCTGGCAGAATGCATTTTGACACATGGTACACAAATGGAGCACAAGTTCTCCTTCCTCTGGCTGTACACCATGCAGAGTCACACCAGTCATGCAATCATACATGTACATGGGGTCATAATGTCTGACTCACTTTTAATGCTTTTTTTAGTGCATTGTAGTTACATATAACATTGGGCCCATTCTTCCTATGATATTGACTTCTTAAGTCCTCACTACCTTGGTATCTTTCTGATGTCTTGAAGCCAATTGTGGAAGGGGGAGAGAGGGAGTGACGTACAAATCTGTGTATATAAAAACATAGAAAATCTCAGATTTTTTAGCTACCCTGAGGAGGCAGCCTGTTTGAAACCATCAAGCCCACATCCCATGCTCACAGATATGTTTTTATTGGTATCATCTCTTGCTCTTTCCAGTAGTTCTTCATCTACAGAAACTGTCTACATAGATTGTTCAAACAGATTTCTCCTCCTCAAGATGACGGGTTCCTTTGTGTGGATCTTAGGCCCCTGGAGAGCACAGACTCAGTCCTTCACTCTCTTTACTGCCTGGAAGGCCTCATGCAGAGCCTGAGAGTGATTAAAGTGAGATGGTATGAATTAGAAAGAGTTTACCTCCTGGATGTGTCTCTTTCCCTATAGTGACTCTTGGGCATCTGTTTTTTTCTTCTGTAAGGTGAGGATGATAAAACAGACATTTCAAAATTAATTGGCAACTCTTATGAAAATTGCAAAAGGCACATTTATCACAAATACCAGAAAATTCTAAATGCTCAATAAGTCGATGTAAATGATAGGGCTGTCTGAATTCAGGCTAATGGTCGTGACTGCAGAAACTGTGGTCCTAATGATACCTCTAGTTACCTGTGACGAGTTCCACTCCTCCACATGTTGAAGTTTGAACATTAGAGAAACACACCAAGGGAAGCATTTAAACAGAGTTTATTTAAAAGAGGTAACATAGACTTCTCCCAGGAGGGAGAAGGGGGCCATAACTGGTATCCTGGTATCCCAAGAAGTACATGTGTTTTGCCTTTTTATATGTCCTAGGTTTCCTTTGTTCTCCTGCTCTCTTCTCCTTATCTCTCTCCTTCCTGTGACTGGGCCCAGGATGTTTGGTGGGATGGCCAAAAAGGGGAAAAATGCACATGGATAAGGGGGAAGGGCCCAGGTGGAGTGGTTGGGCAGGAAGGGGGCTTAATTAGCAACTCCCTGTAGAAAGAGATAGTCCCTGGGACAGGTTACCTTAGCAACAGGTAGGAGCAGGGGCAGGTTATCCTGATAAGGGAGGAAGAAGGGCTCTGAAGGCATTCAATTCCTCTCCAGCTTCCCAGACCCAAATTGGTCCCCTTGATCAGACATGACTCCATTTACCCATCTACACTGACTGCCTGTCTAATTCTGGCTCCACTAAGTTCAGATATTCTACTAATTCTACTTCCTAGTATCTCACATAGTGACTTTAGGAAATTTATTTCATCTGTCTTCCAGAGAAAGGCAAGTATTCTGACCTTTTTTCCTTAGGTTTGTTTAGAGGCAGGAAGGATGTAGAGGTGTAAAAGAGTTGGGTATGAGAAATAACTGGAGATGAAATGTGTAAAGAAAAATAATAATGATTTTTTTTTTCTGTGATTCACTGTGCTTGAGCCAGTTCTTCCCACCCTTCTGATAATCGAAGGGGCCCTATTCCTGGATGGTCAGAGCAGTGAACTGAACTCTGGGCCTGAGTCATTGGCCTGTTCATCGTTCAGTAGAGGCACAGTTATGACCCCAGTGCGACATGCTCTCAGGAGAGACCACCTGCGCTCAGGAATAGAAGGGAGTCCTTTTTTCTGAATCCTGGATTGCTCATTGTCTGCGTTTGGGGATTAGATTTACAAGGGAAGACAGCAGGAGCAGTGGTACCAACGGCTGGGTTCATGGGAGCTGAATTTCTCCTCCCTCCACATCCCACTGGCTTCTGGAATGTTTCACTTGTGCCAGAGACTGCATGAAGTCTGTCCTCTCAAGAAGGACACATCCCTCTGTTGTCTCTAGAGGGTGCTCAGAATCCACAGATGCAAAGACAAACAGCACTGGGACCTAAAATGAAGAAGAGTGAAGGCCAGGGAAGAGACAATGCAGAGAAGGAGCAGAGAGAGAAAAATAGGAGCAGAAATCAGAGCAAAATCCTGCCTCTCAGGGAAGGAACTGCTGACTCTTGATGCTGTCTCCGGTTGGGCCACAGTATCCTAATCAGAATTTGGCCTTAAGCCAGCAAGTATCTCTGGAGGCAGAAGTGCTCTGTGCATTGCACAATGCCAGGTGCCAAAGGGAGCAGGATATGAGAATGGAACAAATAATTACTCTTAAATGCACATCCATTTTTTTGTGTTATTCTATTCAAGATGATGTCTCCTTCATATCTTATTCCCACAGCAAGGCAACTGGATAAGTTAAATTGTATTACTTTTATTTTAAAGATGTGGAAATTCAGTAGCAGAGAAGGGGAATAGCTTGCCCCAAAGGAGCAGAGCTTTTGGGTTTTGGAACAAATTTCAAATTCATGATTTCTCCAGGATGTGACCTGGCTCCTTCCTCAGGCTCTCAGAAAATCAATGTGTCTGGTTTTTGTTTTTTTGTTTTTTGTTTTGTCACTATGAACAAAATGTCCAACAAAACAACTTGGAGGACAGAGAGGGTTTCTTTTTTTTTCATTTTTTATTGGCTCTCTTTAGTTATACATGACAGTATATTTTGATGTATCATGCATGCATGGAGTATAACTTCCCATTCTTGTGGTTGTACACGATGTGGAGTTACACTGGTTGTGAATTCATATATAAACGTAGGACAGTTATGTTCGATTCATTCTACTGTCTTTCCCATTTCCATTCCCCTCCCCCATTCTTCCCTGTCCAATCTCTTGCATTTCCACTCCCCTGCTCCCTCGTCACTTATTGTAAGTTGTTTTGGCTCAGTTTTAGAGGTCTCAGTCAATGCCTGGATGAGTCCATTCCTCTGGACCCAAGGTGAGGGGAACATCATGGTGGAAGGGTGTGGCAGAGAAGCAGTTCAAGACATGGTGGCCTGGAATCAGAGACAGGGAAAGTTAAGGGGCTTTAGTGGGTAAACCCTTCCAGGGCACCTCCCCAAGACTCACCTTCTCCAGTCATGCTCCACCTGCCTACAGTTACCACCCAGTCCATTTAAACTAGGATGGACTGATTAGGTTATGGTTCTCACCATCCAATTATTTCACCTCTGAACATTCCTGCATCGACACAGAAGCTTTTGGGTGACACATTATATTCAAGCCATAACAGTCCATAACTGAATTTGATGAGGTATGCAAATAAAGCCACACAGCGATACATAATGACCATTTTAAAATGCAACATTTGAAAGTTCATAAAATAGAAATTCAGAGCGAACTATGACCTCAGTGGCAATTCAATCCAAAACAAAATGGTCTGGGTGACTCTCACAGGTGGAAATATGCCTCTCTAGCTTCTGCTTGAATGCCTCCAATGGCATCTCCTGCTTTACAAATATTATCTTTCCACCAGAAGATTTGCTTGAATATTTTCCTTGTGTAACCCCATGATTGCTGCCCTCAAAATCCCGGCTGGATCTCAATGCCATCCTTTGTGGCTATACACACATGTATGACCATTCTTCATTCTTTATAACAATTTCTCACATATTGCATATCCATTACGTATGAAGATTTTTCATCTTCAGGCTTTAAAAAATCCACATTTCTTCACTATTACTTTATATAATACAAGTTTTAGCTTTCCCCAAAATTCTAGTTGTCTTACTCTGGACAAGTCAAAGGTGGATACAATTAAAAGCCGGTATCTGTTCCTTGCATGCATGAAAAACATAAAAAACAACCTACCTTTGTTCCATTTATCAACCAACAAGCAAGGTAATTTTGGTTGGATTTGTATGTATTTCCTCTGTGTAGAGCTGATTATATTCCTCATGAATATAATCACTCCTCTTTCTGGAGCATTAATATAATGCTCTTATATAAACCACTCCTCTTTCTGGAGCACTAATGGCATGTAGCATTTCTGTATGGAGGTTATGTATTTATCTCTTCTTGTTTTAACAAGAATGCAAAGAAAGGAGCTGTATTCATCATCACAGCCTGATGCATATTGGATGCTCCATAAATGTTTCAGTTCCCCCGTGGCAGAGATTTTGTCTATTTTGTTCACTTATGTGCACCTAACCAAAGCCTGACTCTAGTTCTCAAAAAAATATTTGTTGAATGAATGCATGAGCAAGCATACCAGCATAGCATTCCAGGAAAACCATGAATTCAGACACTACTTTAAATAGTTCCTGTTAAGCATATACTATGTGCGTGACACTGTTCTATTCAAAACAATTCTATGTGTGCAACCCAAAATGTTGTGTGATTATTTTGAGAGTTCAGTGTGATCCAACAGTATAAGGTTGTTGGTAATAAAGAAAAGACCTTAGTCTTTCCTCAGAGACTCTGCTACTAAGACTTCTCTCTCACTTCCCCTTACTTTACCACTTGGATGTCTAGAGGTAATGCTCTAGATTTATTTCTAGTACCATGTTATTTGTTCCTTTCTGTCCTTTATGCCAAGCTCTTGGTGGTGTGGTGAACCCTGATTCAGTTATACAATCCATTTCTTTCCCTCTCAACTTTGGTGCATCCTCAGATTTGATTAGAGAGCTATCAATGCTCTTATGTGAAAAAGTGATAAAAATGTTGAACCAGACAAGAACAAAGCCAGAAGAACTCCTGCACAGAGACTGTACTTCCAGATTGACACAGGTCCATTAGTCAGCATTCTTGGGACACAGCCATTCAGCTGTGATGTCCTTAGCAGTAATGCCATAGATATCTTTCCATTTGTTCACAAAGACATAAAAAGATTTTTGCAAATGCCACATTAGAATCCAATGTTCTATGCCTCCAGCAATCCCCTCATTCATTTATAAACAAACAAATAAAGTGGTTTGGATTTGATTTGGTCTTAGTAAATCTCTGTTCTCTTTTTTCCCCCACATTCTTATGTTCCATCTTCTTGATTCTTCTAGAAACTCTGTCCAAGTTTCCATCAAGTTCACCAATTTCAACAAGCTTTTGATTTCCATTTCCCTCCTCTTTTTGAAAATGGAAATATTGTCCTGTATCCTGACCATCTCCCATCTCCTCCATGCCTAAGACCTCTAAAACTGTCTGAAAGCACTAATCTCCCTTCAATCCCTTCTATGTTAAAAAATAGTAATAATCTGAGAAAAGTCAGAGTATGTGTTTGTCCAACATCCCTTGCCCTGATGATCTGAACCAGATTATGTTTGCAACTCAATGCCAAGCCTCTCTTCTATGTTTTTTCCTTTATCATGGGCCCAGAAACCTATGAGTGGAAATTAAATAAATATTCCAAAATCTCTGACAGTTACAATCTGCTAATGTGATGAATTTATACAAGTTTAGAAGAACATAGGTAGGTTGCTTTAGTCAGCTTTTTCACTGCTGTGACTAAAAGACTCAAATGGCACAATTTCAGAGGAGGACAAGTTTATTTGGGGGCTCATGATTTCAGAGGTCTCAGTCCATGCACAGCAGGCTCCATTCCTCTGGGCTCCAGGTGAGGCAGAACATCATGGTGAAAGAATGTGGCAGAGGGAACCCGCTCACATGATGATCATGAAGTAGAAAGAGAGACCTCACTTGCCAGATACAAATATATACCCCAAAGCCACACCCCAATTCCCACCTCCTCCAGCCACACCCTACCACTTCAGTTACCACTCAGTTCATCCCTGTCAGGGGATTAATACACTCACTGGGTTAAGACTCTCATAACCCAACCGTTTCTCCTCTGAACCATCTTGCATTATCTCACAGGTGAGCTTTTGGGGGACACCTCACATCCAAACCATAACATAGGTAGAAAGATAAGTAGGTGGTCATGCGACAGATGGGTAGGTAGATAGACAGATGATGGATGATAGATAGGTAGATAACCATTGCTTCCTGGGAGCGGGCACCTCATTGGGTAGCCTGTAGGCATTTTCTTACGATTCCCCTGCCACAGTACTGAAGATTATCTGCAGTTATTATCTGCAGCTCCCTGAGGTCTCCCACCCTCTGGATTCCTTGAAAACTAGCAGTGTAACTGACAACGAGCTGTGACATTTCTTCATTTCCCCTCTGCTTCTTAATGCAGCTTTGTAAGCATCTAATCCTTTATAGTAAACCCCTTACTACATGTTGAACATGCAGTGTGCTATTCTCCCAACTAAGCTCAGACTGATGCAGGAGGCAATCCACACCCTTTCCACATGGGCTTCACAGGACTGACCCTCATGGAACCTGTTTTTCCACCCCTTCATCTGCCTCAGTTTAGCCAGTCAACAACCCCACCCTCTACCATGGCCATAATCACCTAAACCAATCAGAGGAAAACAAAAGAGGATTTCAGTTTTGATCTCAGATCCCTGGAAGCCAACAGGTCTCCTCACCTTTTGCATGATGGACTGTTAAGAATACAGGGCTAGCCGGGCGTGGTGGCACACACCTGCAATCCCAGCACTTAGGGAGGCTGAGACAGGAGAATCGTGAGTTCAAAACCAGCCTCAGCAATGGCGAGGTGCTAAGCAACTCAGTGAGACCCTGTCTCTACATAAAACACAAAATAGGGCTGGGGAGGTGTCTCAGTGGTCGAGTGCCCCTGAGTTCAATCCCTGATACCAAAAAAATAAAAAAATAAAAGAATGCAGGGCTTGGAGTGTCAGTGGCCATCGGCCTGACGGTAGTGAGATCCTACCTGGGAGAGAAGCAAACAAGAGGAAGCTGAATTCAAGCACAGAGAGAAAGGTGGCATCCTGACATTGCTTAAATCCTAGGGTTCAGATGATTCTGAAGTTAGGCGTGTCCTTGGGCCACCAACATCCATGGTCAATGTCCTTCAGCCCAAAACTAGTAGGAACGTGTCCACTTGAGGCTGGACAAGCTTGTTGATTGCTCATTGCAGTGAGAAAGGGTGCCCACCCCGAGGGAGTGTGCAGTATCTCAGTAAGTAGGAATTAGAAGATTTATGACAGGATGTGACTTTGGTTGGGTGACTCTGGGAGGCTTTTAGGAAGTAGTGCTTTGCTCTGGTTTGGAGACTGTTGAGTCTGACATTAAGTTATGCTTGAATATCTTCAATCTCATCTATAGGGAGAGAGCAAGGCAGAAAGGAACAGAAGTTGCTCTCCTTAGTCTGGGCATTGGACCATTTTTGTGGTATTGCTTTTACCTCATTCCACCATGGTTACAGAGTAACCTTGCCTGCTATTGTCATTCTTAGAATCTCTGTCAACACGCCTCACTGTGAGTGCTGAGCAGGCTCAGAACAACACCAAGACCTACCTGTCAGCACCAGGCCAGCTCCCAGATGTCAGGGATTGCTTTTCTCTTTTTCAATATGCACTCTGCAAATGTTTATTGAGCACCTACTATAAGGCAGGTGCCTCCAAGAGATTTGCATTCTCAGAGAGACTAAGTACACCAAAAAGGTGTCAAAGAGAATTGCAGCTCAGTAGTTCCTTAGGCTATGTGGCCTTCCATTAGACAGGAACTTCAGGTGGCCACTTTACAGAAGGTAAGTAGGAAAAAAACTCATCAAGGAGGTGACATGACTGACACCCGCAGAATGAGAAGGAGATCGACATTTAAGAAGAGGGGTGAGCAAGCACAAAGATCCCAAATGGACAACAGGATTGAGAGAACATGGACCAGAAAAGAGACTGGCAACCTGGAGAATGAACAAGGAGGTCAGGGAAGATGAAGAGAGAGACTCGGGGGACAGCATGTGCCAGGCTCTGGATTCTTAACAGGAAGATTTGTCTCTCCTACTCTTGTATTCATAGGATGGGATTTGCCTGGAGAAATGTTTCTGGGCTCTCTGACCCTCACCCACCTTCCTTATGGGGAGGAACAACTTATCTAACACGTGAGTTTCAGAAAACCAACCGAGTCCCAGGCTTTTCCTTCTCTGGTCAGCATCCCCAGGGCCTATAGAGGACAGATCTCTGCTTCCCCTTGCCATGGATTTCACACGCACAAGCCCTCAGAGAGGAAGCCTGGGCTTGTCCGCTGTTACCTGGGCACCTGCAAAATAAGATCATTACCTGGATGCCATCTTACTGCTCCTACTGTATTAGTTTCCTAGGGCTGCAACAACTAGATAACTCAGCCTGGGGGCTCACATGGCAGAAACTTATTTTTTCAGAGTTCTAGAGGCTGGAAGGCCAAGCTCAAGGGGGCAGTAGGCTTGGTTTCTCTTGAGGTCTCTCTGTGTCCTGCAGATGGTTACCTCCTGGTTGAGCCTCTACCTTTCTTCTGTGCCTGCATCCTGATTTATCTCTTTCGAGGGCACTAGTCACTGGAATAGGCCCCAGCCTTCTGACCTCCTGAAGTCCCATCTCCAAATATCATCATAATGGGAATTGGGGTTTCAACGTGTAATTTTGGGGGAATAGCAGGAGGTAATTCAATCCCTAATATCTATTTTCCCATAGATTTAAACTACATACTCCAAAGAAATTTATCAAATATTCATATCTCTTTCATAACTGACCTCGGGTGGAGAAAGGAAATGACATTTTTCAGGCCACCAAAAACCTTCACATAAACCAAAGAAGGGCACATCGATTTAATTCCAAAGGCAGTAGGAAAGTTTCAGAGAGTTTAAGCAAGCAAGCAGAGCTATCAGATTGAGGAGGGTCACCACTATTGTGTGGAGTATCTATTTTAAACCACGAAGTTCCCTTTAAACCTATGTGACAAGGTTCTGTTACAAATGCCTTAAAATCCTCACCACTTCACTATGGATACGATGATCCCCATTCTGCAGATGACGAAATGGAGGTCACAAAGGCAGAATTCACACCCACTCTGTTCAACCCACAGGTAAAGGTGAATATTGCACAGAAACAAGTGTGTCATCGTTTCAAAAGTACAGAAGTGTACGCACAGAACTACGAATGTGCGCTACCTCTGGATGACAAGATTTATTTCAGGCACAATAATATTGTGTGAAGAATAGCAAAGAGCAGTGGAGAGCTCTTACTGTGGGATGGATCACAGTAACTGTGCGGCAGCAGACACAGTGGCTATTTTTGGTCCAGTTCCAAGTGTTCTCACAGGACTTATCTCCTTTCATCCTCAGAATAGATCCACCTGCCCTGGAAAACCCACTTTCCTCTACTCTAATGAACTTGGTCAAGATAAGTTGTGCTGTCTTAGCAAAACAGGATAGAAATACTGCTACCCCCAATATCAGCGAGCAGTGTTGTCAACCCTGAACCTCTATTAGCTAATGTAATCCTCCCAACAACCATAGGTACCACTCAGATGCCCACAGAAACCGAGGCACACAGCTCGGCGTGTGCTTCCTAAGCAGAGTGTGGCTCATGTGTCAGCCTCTTCAATCTGTGGGGAGACTTCAGAGCCAGGGGAACCAGAGCAGTAGGTTAGTGTCTTCCTTAAACAACTAAAAAAACACCCAGACTGAGGGAGGTTAAATAACCTGCCCAAACTAGCAAGTCACAGAGCTAGCTAGACGACTCTGCATGAGTCAATTAGTCTCGTTTGGCCTCAGTTTTGCCCGCTGTATAATGGGCTAATAATATTACCTATGTAATAAACTTGGATGATAAATAATATGTGTGTACAAAAACATAAATACTATGCCAAGCTCCTACCACTTGGTGCTTAAAACAGTCCCTGTTGGTAGTTTGAGCATCTTATAATGAGGATACATTCCTTTGAAACCAGCAAAAACAAAGAACATTCCCACTTTGAGATGAATCTTCGATGCCACCTTTCTGAGTAATGAATCTTGAATGCATTTAGCAGAGAAAAACCTTCTCTTACCGTATCTCCCTCTCTCCTGGATTTTTATTTCCTCCTACAATTTTAACATCTGTCCTCCTGACATGATGATTAATTTCCCTTAGCAAAGAATGAGGGGGAGGGGCCTGTGGCTTCCTCTATCGGGTCCTGGTGCCAAACAAATTAGCCTTTCACAGACCTGGGCGGCTTGCAGGTTTTTATTTCCTGACCCTCTTCAAAGGGTTCCAACCCGCCTGCTACCCCTGTCCACCTTTTGGACACATCGCTATGTCCTCACTCTCAGGAAAGCACACCAAGAGACACATGGGGCCGTTGAGACAACATCTTTCTTCCTTTCTTCTTTCTTCTTCCTCTTGCTTATTCGTACTTTTACATCAGGGGCCTGCTCCTTGCATTTGCTCCTTGCATTGTAGTTCCCAAGACTACAACTTCCACCACTAACCAGAAGGATGCTTCCTTCTAGGGCTTGGCATGTGACAGATGCCACGTAACCCACATGCGTCATCTCGTTAAACCCCAACACTGTAGGATGCAGTCACGATTATTGAACTCCATAAATCATGCCAAAAAACTGAGACTGAACTCAGTGAATGTAAAGTGGCTTCACTGAGGTTAAATAACATCTTTGAAACCAAGGGACTGGCTGGTGGCACAGTGGTTCACTTTCCTGTGTGCCCACTCCCATCTCCCTGGTCCAGGCTACCATGGCATCTTTGGTCTAGGTCCCCAGGCTGCCTCCTGGACTGTCTGCAATATGTTGTCTACATGACAAAATAAAGTCTTAAAAGCATGAAGAAGTCAAGTTGCTTCCTTGCTTAAAACACTTCCGTGGCTCCTCTATAGTAAGGAGCTGAGCCCTATGGCTTTGAACTAGCTGTATTATCCTTCACTCCCCAGTTTTAGTTTCCTTCCAAACCCCTCCCAGGTTCTAGTTGGACATCATTGGTCTCCAGGCTTGGCACTCTCTGCTTCCTTGGCCGGATCACTGTTCTGTGCATCCTTGGAGAGCAAATAAAGGCCTCTCTCTTGCTTCTCTGTCTCCTGCTTCCTCCAAAACCACACAAATTCCCAGGTAATTTCATGCATTTGCAATGTTTCTGCATCATTGAGTGCATCCCAACCCACTATGGATGAGGAAGCTGACCTCAAGTGACCTGCTAGAAATCAGAGCTTGAGGAAGGAGCAAAAGGGATGCAAACGCAGATACCTGCTGACTCCAGGCGCTGATCTTTCTCTGAACTTTGTTGCCCTGATGTTTTTTCAAGGTTAAAAACAACAGCAGGTGGATGCGGCTGGAGGGAGACATTGCCTATGAAATCAATCCTGTTGTGGGGAGATGAGGCTTGGGAGAGGAAGGAATCTCAGCCCTTGCCTCTGGGGGTGGGAAGGTCAGGAATGGGGCACCAGCTGGAGCCTGGTGAGTTTTGCTTTCTGCATATGGCTTTTCTCCTTGCCTACCTTTGTGTGGCTATAATCGCAGGAACTGTTTTATTAATGTCCCTGGCAAAGCCCAGCAAGATGATCTATCCTTAGCAGCAGAGCTGTCACTGGGGTCAGTTCTAGGAGTCAGAGACTCAGAAGGGACCCTTGCAAGACAACAGCGAGGAAACTCATCAAGGAGGCATAGATCCTGAGAAGCCAGTATTCCAGAAATGGGTTCAAAAGAGTCTCCTCCCGCTCCCCATCCTTCCTGAACCAGCCTGCACCCACTCACTTGCAGAAATCAGAGAGCTTTGATACTAACAACGACCAGCTCTTCCTAATTAATTATTAGGTCTCAAAAGTCACTAGCGCTTTAGCGGTATGATAAAAGGCTCCATGCCTTGCTCTGTTTTTGAATCCGGCTTTGCATTCTTTAAAGCATGTTAAACACCCTCCATACAGTTTGATCTTTATATAATCCTTCCTTTTTAGCAGAGCTATTTGTTTACTTCTGCCTGACATGGAATTTTCCCTTTGTTGCTTTTATTATCTAAGCAATACATATTTATTATGGAAGAATTAGACCAACAGGAAAACAATGACTCAAACCACCATGAGGTTGGCATTGTGAGCGATGACCAAATCTGCCACAAGAGCAGAATGCCAAAAACCTGCCAGATGGTAAACAACTTCAGCAGATGAATCGCATTTGCAGCTGGGCGTGGTGGGAAGTCATGGAGAAGGGTAGTACCAGTTTGGATTTGGGCTTGGAATTAAGTTCCTTAGCTTTCTGGTTTTGCAGAAATCCTTCTTTAGGCTGGTTGGAGCAGTCAGGACATCTGTTGGCTCATGTAACTGGAAGCTTTGGGACTGGCTTCATCAGATGGTCTCTGTGAATCTTCCTGCACCAGCGTCACCCTCAGGCCAGTATCTGTAGCATTCCCAGACCTCAACTCCATATGCAATAATGTGAAAGGATGAGATGACCTCCTGCTGGGACTTTCTCTGAAGAGAGGATAGTATTTCCTCAAGTCCCAGGAAATTTTCACTTGACCTTTTTGACTGAAAGGCATCCCATCTGAATGTACCCCTGTGGCCAGCAGGACTAATTCATGCTCTGCACTAATTTGCTTAGGCCTGAGTCCTCCCTTGGGAAATGGGGCTATGAGTTCTGGGATTAGCTCAGAAAAGTCAGGCCCCATCTCTGAAGGTCATGTGCAATTTGAGAAGTCGACAGCAATTGTGTGGTCTTGGGCAAGCAAGTCTTTCAATTGCTCTGAGCGTTAGTGTTGCCACGTATACGATGGGAACAGCCATGCACATTTTGTGGTGGAGAGTACCTGGGACAATTTATGTGAAACAACAAAATAGCATGCTTGACATTTAGTGGGAGGTCAGAAATGAATCAATATTTGATGAATCCATCAATTAATGGAGCAGAATCCTGAAAGTAACCATGGTCAACTGCCTTCCCTTCTGGCTGGACTTGTTGGGGAAGACTATTTTAAGAAGTCATTGAGACAGAGTTAAGCACATCAAAAGTTTACCAGAAAAAAAAAAAAGAAAAAAACACTTAAGCAGCCAAACCTGACTCAGTTCATGGTGAACAGGCCTAGCTCTGCATTAGGTTTTCTGGGTTTAAATCCAGAATTCTCAGTTTATTAGCTGTGTGACCTTGGAAATGTGATCTCCTCTCCCCAAGCTTCAGTTTTGTCCTCAGTGAAATGGGTCAATAAGAGGAAACACTCATTAAACACCACATTTTGGACAATGTTATTTTAAATACTGCATAGGTAAGATCTCATATAATCCTCTCCACAACCTCATCATTATGACGCTTTTTATCCCACTATAAAGATAAAGAAACAGAGGCCTGGGAAGGTCAGGTAGTCCCTCTGTTCCCACAGAAATATGTCCAACTCTGTCCAGGCTCCTGCCCCCAAACTGCTCTCCCCACTGAGTACGTGGACAAACCTGCCCTCCCCCAGGCTCCCTGGACTCAGCTCCTGTTCCCAGCACTGATGCAACCAACTCTCTTCCCACCCTGCTCATTGGCTAACTCCATAAGACAAATCAGTCTTCTCTCTACCCCATAGCCACACCCCGAGCTCTCCATTAACACAAATGATAACCAATTTCAGGCACATGTGTTTCTGTGCCTGTCTCTCTCCTGGTTCTGGGATGGCAACTCACCCTAGCCATCTTTCTTTCTCCACTGTGTAACACAGAGCTAGCCCATAGTATGAACTCAGTGGAGACTGGTTCAATGACTCAGAGAATCGCAAGCAGAATGAGTACCTATTGAGCTCCAACTGTGTATGGGTACCACCCTAGGTGTTTCATGGGCTGTATTTATAGTTGTGGTAACAAACGACAAACACATAATGTAGATGAGTTTAGATAAAAGAAAAGGGAGTCTATAGGACCATACAACCTGGTTGGTGGTTACACAGAGTTTAATGTATGTATATATATATCAGCACATATATATGTAAAGCATGTTTTATATATCTTCTGTGCATCCCCAATTTTGTATATTTTACTTTACTTTGAAGTGTGTAAACAAAAGATTAAAGCCAAAAAAATTATCAATGAGAAATTATAAAATTAAAAGAAGCTTTTCAAATGATATTTGAAATAATTAAAATATATACTTAAATCTTAATGTTTGCTTTAAAGGTAGCTTAAAATGCAAATGATGTCAACTAATAATTTTTAGTATTCAAAAGACATTTTGAAAGCACTGGCTGAGATCAATCTATGAGAGGAAGAGTATAACTGGAATACAACCTGGACTCTTTTTTTTTCCTTTTTTAAAAATTTTAAAATTTGTACTAGATAGTTTATACATGATAGTAGAATGTATTTTGACATATTATACATGTATGGAGTGTAACTTCTCACTCTTCTGGTTGTACATGATGTGGAATTACATTGGTCATGTGAGCATATATGCACATAGGATAGGAATGTCTGATTCATTCTACTGTCTTTCCTATTCCCATCCTTCTTCCCTTCCCTTCATTCCCCTTTATCTACATCTATTCTACCCTACCTTCCCCTCCCCCTTATTGTGTAACATGGACTCTTGAGTAGTCATTCTATCTCTTCCTCTTGGTACTGTCAGTTTTTTTCAACTGAGTGGCCCCTGTCACTGTGTGCGAGTGATTCTTCTCTGAGCTGCAGAGAGACGGAGATGATAACCAACCCTGAACAGCTCTTGCCATCTGGGGAGGCTATCTGGATATTGATATGTTAGATCACTTGAAGAAAATGAATTTTGACCTCTCTCACCATTTTGTTCTGACCCCTTTCTCAGTAAAACTTCTGACCAAGGGGGAGAAAATCTTGAAACAGAACTGACTTCCCAGCTAACGGCCACCTCCATTGAGCTACTGTCCTCCTTCTGAGCTATGCGCCCAGATCATTCATTCAGGGCTTAGCAAAGGAATTGTGTTATTGGTCATCTTGCTGCTGTCTATACCCTCACCTGCTTGAGAGTAAGTCCTTGAAGAGACTCTCTGCACCCTTCTCTGTTCTCCAGATGCCTGGCACACAGGAGGTGCCTAATCAGGGTGCCCTGACTGAACCTGGCTCAAGGACGGAGCAAAGGCTTCCACAAACCACATTGGAATTCCTTTCTCCACCTTCACTTCCTACATTCTCCAGGACCTGGGAGCAAGGCACTCAGGGAGCGGCTGAGATACATAAAAAGAATGCCAGGGCCAGAGAAAAACTAGAAAACCATCTAGGCTTATATCTTCATTTTACAACTGAGAAAAGGGAGATGACATGGGTTCAAGGGTGTCACCTCCTTGGATATACCTGGTCAGCAGCAGAGCTGAAGGAAGCTGCTGGCAGCCAGCTCCCCTACTTTGTCACTGGGCTCCCCCTGCTCAGAGAGATGTGTGTCGCTTCTTTCCCAATGGCACAGAAAGTCTCTACGGAGCAGCATCCAGGAAGGGGCTCCTGCCCCAGCCCATCTTAGGGACCTCATTTTGCATTTTCAGCTCTTGGCATACATAACTCAGGCTCCCGGGGATGCTCGATTGTTCCACCCCGAGGGCTCTGACTCACCCCTTCCTCAGCTTCTGGGCTTATTTTAGCCCACATTTCTGAAGGAGGAAATGAGAACATGATCAAGGATCCCGTGGGAGGAGCCTGAACCCTTCAGTTCTCCTGGGAGAGGGGAGCTGGGGAGCTCCTCACAGAGCCAGCGGCTTTAGAAATCCATAGCCAATGGCTCCTGCTGAATTGGGGCTGCCTGTCTGGCCAGGTTATGGGGGTACCCTCCATGCTAAGAAAACCCACCATGTGGAAATGATGATTGGGGCAAAAAGTTAAACTGAGGTTGGCTATTGACCTAGCACAGTTTCTTTCCTGTCCATACAGGACAAGTAGGAAGAGAAAATCTACTAGAGTCCAACTAGGAAACCCTGGCTTTGGGACTCACCAGGCTTTCTGAGACTGGGAAGTGCGGGGCATGTAGGCATGAGACTCGGACTGGGTCATGAAGTAAGGAAGGAGAACAGGGAGGGACTTACAGGTAGAAGAGTGTGTGTGAACTTCTGGAGGTGTGAAAGCACGTGACATGTACAGGGAGCTTTCTGGAATGGCGACAGCCCAGAGGCCAGAGACAGGCAGGGTCCATCGCCCCCTCCCCGCTCTCCCTGGAACACAGTGCAAAGTTCTACTCACACCCTTGCTGAAATCACTCCCTTTGCCTGAAGACCTTCCCCGTGCTCTCCAGCTATCAGGTCCCACCATCTGTCCTTTCATGCCACCCTTGGCCACAGGGTCACCTCCAGACCCCGTCAGCCTTTCCCAGCAGTGCCTCCTTTTTAGCCCTCCGGCTTTGCTCTGTATGGCGAGTCATCATTTTATCAAGAACAGAAACTTCACATACAAGTTGGCATATTCCGTACGCTCTCACCTTCTCTCTGTGTTCGTTTTCTACTGCTGGGTCACATGGAAAACTGAAGAGGTTTAAAACAGCACTCAGGCACTCTCACAGTTCTTCAGGCCAGATGTCTAGCCATGACATGGTTCAGTTCTCTTCTCAGGGTCCCACAAGGCTGAGACCAAGGTGTCAGTCAGGCTGTGTTCTTTTATGGATGGATGCTCTAGGAAATAATTCACTTCTAACTTCCTGCAGTTGTTGGCCAAAATCAGCTCCTTGAGCTTGTAGGACTGATGTCTCCGTTTCCTTACCAGAGCTTTTCTTAACTCCTAGAGGATGCCCATACTCTCGCCACATGGTACCTATAGGCAGTTCACAAAGTGGCTGTACTTCTTCCTCTGGAGCAGCAAGAGCACATCTCTGGTGAACTGGAGAAAAAATCTGCTTTTAAAGAGCTTGTCTGATTAGGTCAAGCTCACCTTGGCTGATCTCCCCTTTCTTCAAGTGAATGTGTCATAGAAAATAACCTAACCACAGGAGTCATATCCATCCTGTTCAGTCCCAGGGATTAGACAAGGCACACACCTGAGATGCAGGGATACTGGGGAACATCTTAGAATTCTGCCTACTGCATCCTCCAAGCTCCTTTTCATGGAGGAAGGGTTTTTGCTTTCAGGGTCAGTTTCTTGTCTTCTTTGTTATCTTGGAAAGGAGCATATTTCTCCCCAGGAGCCATGGGAGCTGGAGCAACACTTCTCCTAGGAGGTTGCAAGCTGTGGAAAGGGCAGGAGTACAGGCCCTCAGAAAGACCAGGGAGTCTGGGAACATTGGGAGTGGAGGAAGAGGAGGAAGAGGAAGGAATAGGAAACCTGTGGCCAGCTGGGGATGGAAGAGGCAAACTTTGGGGCTCTGGCGTGTGTGTGTGTGTGTGTGTGTGTGTGTGTGTGTGTGTGAGAAACTGGAAAAAGAGGGAGGAAAGAATCACAGGCTGTGTTTCTGGTAAAGATTTGGTAGAAAAAAAGATGAATGACAAAAATAATTTAGAATGGAGGAAAAGAGTTTAAGAAGTATTGCTTTGAATTATAAATTGCACCCTCTGGGATACTTTTTGAAATATGCCAGTAGAGACACAGACTTGCTTTAAATAAAGTCAGTTTCTGGACTCTCTCTGTCCTTGAATGTGACACTGGGAAAAGACAGGGCCAGTGACACATTTTCCAGGTACATTATCTTACTAGTTACACTACAAGCAAAGTTGCCCTGTAACATCAACAGAAATACCGAGTAGCAAGTTAAAACAGAACAGATTTTCATAGACACGTGCCATCTAATATCACGAGACATCCTGCTTCATTATTAATCAGAATACTGTATCTCAATTCCAAAGATCTGTGCCAATGCCAGGAATCTGGAATTCTCCTCGGGAGCCTTTCAAGGTCAGCAACTGGGTCTTTTTTTTTTTTCCTCAAAAGTTGCATTTTAATACATGTTATCAAACATAACAGAAAAAAACAAATTTTCAGAAGCTGTACACACTGTTCACTGAAAACATTTGTTGAGGCAAATAGAAAAAAATTGTTACAATCATAATTTTTCTAACTTCGCACAAAATTATAAGCAGATTA